>CBVK0100519554.1:0-11820 GCA_900067695.1 Picea abies
TTAATATAGATATAAGTTTAATTAGATTTATATTAAATTGTTTAATTTCAATAAATATATTAGATTGTTTAATTTCAGTAATGTTTATTTCTTTTTCATAAAATATAAAAATCAAAAAGAGATCCTTGGTTGTCTTAGGGCAGCGAACACATGATTTTTGCATGTTTTAATTAAATCTGTAGATTGTTTATAATGTACATTGGTGAATAAGAAATATTATAGATGATAATTAGATAGTTAATTTGAGTTATTATAAGAGTAATTTGTGGTTTGTAGATAGAATAGTTAGAGTAGTCTATATTTAGTATATTAGTTCCTTTTCTTTTCTTTATTAGTTTCTAGTTTCCTTTATTTTAGTTAGTTAGTTTAGTTTGTTTCATTAGTTGTATTTAATTTAGTTTCTTTTAGTTTGTTTCAGATAATTTGATTTATTTATTAGTTTAGTTAGATTACTTAGCTCAGATCAGTTTTTCTCTTTGGTTTTCTTAAGAGACCTTAGAGCGTCCAACGGAGCCGTTAAACTCGTCAGGGTGGTCCATTCCAAACGGTTTGGGTTATTTAGACAACCTCGGACCGGTTCCACTCTCCCAATTGACGGATGGTCAATTTCGCCCGTCAACAGGGTGTAATACAAATGTGGATTGGGGCTAGAACCCATCCCTTTCCATCTCCACGCCATACCTCATGCCAATTCAAATATTTAAAAGTGCCTTTGTATAATAAGAACCACTGCAGGTGGGTTGGTAACCCGACCTGCCCAAGATGATTCCCCCACACCTCAGGTCACGATGTTGACTCTGGTAGAGTCCATAACCATTTTACCACAGCGAAGAAATGACAAGGTGCCATGTGGCAGCCCATGACTGGGTGATGTGGCACCATTTAATTCGCCCAAATTGGTGACACATGTCAAGCAACAATTCGACCACGTCTACTACCTATTCAATCAGCATGCAACTTCTATGCCACATCACTGTATATTCAGATGCCACATCAACATGATGACATCATCATGATGTCATGCTTACATCAATGTTGACTTTTTTCCTATTGACTGTTGACATTTTTTTTGCCTGTTTGGAAAATTGATCAGAGTTTGATAAATTTCACATACAGTGTCTGTTTGAGGAAGTAAATATACAGTCAGAATCAACACGACGAGATAAGAACATTGGAATTGGTTTTGTCTGATTCTAAGAACTTTTATTTTTTAGCATTTTTTGGACCTGAAGATCCTCCTGGATCAATAAGGGATGAAGGACCCAAAATCCCAGTCATTACACGTGGAGGAACCAAAAAATGGACAGATGAAATCAATGGAAGGAGACATGTTTACAAATGGGTAAATAAATCAACTGTACCCAAGCCCATGCTCTATCCACGAGACAAAAAAATACCTATAAAAGGAAGAGGGAGGAAATATTACGACAAGAGTGTGCATCATCAATATCTTCTACACCACATACAATAGATAGGCCTCCCAGTGATCACCATGCCACAACCAAAGGATCGTCAGAGAAGGGCAGTACCTTAGGAAAATATTTAAAGAGATTCCAAGAGTTGGTTGATTATGAAAAGGCATTGCATACATTATTCTCTATGATCGATCACTACGCTCGAGGAAAGGTAGTCCCTACTCAAAATAAAGTAGTGAACCAACTACTATGCAAGAAAAGAACCAATGGAGAGTTCAGTTTGAACATGCAGATTGGAGAATGCGACATAGACAATGTGATCTTAGACTTGGGGTTCGATGTGAATGTGTTACTTAAGAATATAAGGTAAATCATGGGGAAACCCAAGTAGGTTTGGTAACCCATTCAATTGAGGTTAGAAAACTAGTACAAAATAGTATCTATTGGTAGATTAACAAGAATAAATGTGAATATAGATGGAGTGCGCAATGTCGCATATTTTGAATTTATTAAGGTTGTGGATGACAACCAACCATACCAAATGTTAATGGGAATAGAATGGGCCTTTGATAACCAAGCCATTATCAATATGAAAAGGAGAGAAAATATATTTGAAGTAGGAGAAATGAAAATTACTACGCCTTTAGACCCAAAAGAAGGAAGGAGGTACATAGAATCAACGAAGGGAGATGAAATTGACAACCTATATAACATGACTGTGAGGATGGAAGAATATCTGAACCCCATTGCAGACATCGTGTTAATATGGAGATACATTTGTTTGTGTACATCAGACACACAATCAGGTCTGGAAAATTGGCAGAAGAGGATGCATGACCAAATCATTGTGCTGGATTGGAATAGAACTGTGAAACCCACCTAAGTATGATAGGTTGATAGATATAGCAACAATTTTAAATACATTCGAGGCACAATTACTGGAACAACAGAGGATACTAACACTAGAAATTGTACCGAAAGCCACCCCAGCCAGATGGTGGGCACACAAAGAAAAAATAGAAGATTCACAACATTGTAGAGGACTAATACAAAAAAGATTCAATACTCATGTAGGAGACATGACACATAAGTACATCAGGGAAGGAAACCCAAAATATCATGTTGCACAGTGTGAACAATTATGGATTTTAGTATCAAGGAAAGAATGGACACACAGGTTCATACATACCCTTGAAACTGTCCCAAGGAATTGGTACCTAGAACTGGAAATCTCCAAAGATACAACAAATTGGGATTACATACATCAAATATTCCAGGTAACATTTACCTTTCATAATGCGTCACCCATAATAAGTACCGTGCTACATGCGATTAAAAAACAAATCTTCACTTAGGAAGAATTGATGGAAGTAATACATGTATGTGGCACACATAACACCTCTATGACTGTGCATGAGTTATTGGAGTGTTACAATGTGAAGCAACAGGATCAGGATGATGAAGATCCCTACAAAATCCAAGTACCATAAATAGAGGGGGAAAAATGGTATAGGGCCCAGAGCTAGAATCGACAACATACATGCAACTAGTCAAGACACAAAAAGTTAATATTGGGACAGCGAAAAGCCCTAAGTTTGCACAGATATGATATTACTGGGATGAGGAATCCATAGAAAATATAGTATATTTATTGCAAAAATACCAAGACCTATTCCCACCTACATTCTTAGAGATGAAAGGGATAGAGGGCAAGCTAGGGGAGATGAAAATCCCACTAAAACCAAATGTTAAACCAGTGAAATAGAGGCCTTACAGATTGAACCCAATATATAAATAAAAATTAAAGGAGGAAATAGACCTCATGTTAAAGGTAGGAGTCATCGAACCAATTGAAGAATCAGAATGGATAAGTCCCATGGTGGTTTAGGATAAGAAAATACGGGGTATAAGAATCTGCATCGACTTGAGGAAACTAAATGATGCATGCCTGAACGATCCATTCCCAACACCATTTAAATATGAATTACTTGAAAACGTAAGTGGAAAAGAAGCTTATTCATTCATAGATGGTTTCTTAGGCTACCATCATATAATAATTGTGCAGGAAGATGGACACAAGACTACATTTTCCAAAATCCTAGAGAATGCACTAACGAAAATGTACAAAGTAGGAAGAGATGACTGGGACTTAAGAGTTCCTATTGTATTATGGGAATATAGGAAAACCAGTAAGAAATTTACAAGGAAAACACCTTTCAGGTTGGTATACAGACAAGAGGAATTCATCCTATTGGAGTTTATTGTACCAAGCCTATGCATTGCAACTATCACGTATCTTTCATATTCTTGTGCAATACAGAAATGCCTATCACAACTAGTGCATCTTGAGGAGGATAGGTTGATCACATGGTTTTACCGGCATGTTCAAAAGGCGAGGGAAAAGGCATGGAATGATAGACACATTAAGTCAAAAAAATTCCAAGTAGGCAACTTGGTACTACTGTATGATAGCAAATTTTTTCACCACCCAGGGAAGTTTTGTATGCATTGGTTAGGACCATATGTGATCAAGGAGGTGATAGAGGCAGGTGTTTCATAGTTTCAAACACTCAATGGAGAAGCATTGAAAAGAAGGTTGAATGAAAATTGGCTAAAAATCTATCAAGAGGGTCAACAAGCTGCGTAATAGGAGGAACCACATAAGAAAAAAAGAAAAGAGAACTTGCACATAAAGAATGACAATGGAAACTACACAGAGAAGTGCAACTGTGCCAACCAATTATAATTGACATGAAAACAATACACTAGACAATAGTAGTTGCACCGTAGTACACGACAAGACCACTGAAAGTACAAAAAGGGTGGAAATGACAGTTACAGGCAGATAAGGATGACTCATTCAACTATTGTTATAACTAGGCATAAAGCCACTATAAAGACAAGTCATAAAAACCATCATAATGATAGGGAGTAAAAGTAAAATGTCATTGATATGCATGATAGAGGGGAAGTACACGACGAAAATTCAAAAATGGATTTGGCAATAAAGCATCATTAACACAAACATCTGTCATGCTATAGGTAGATGAGACAACAAGGAAGGTGTGAAGACCAATGAACAACTGGAAAAAGGGTATAAAAGTATCTAGGGCTTCCAAACACATGCTATTATTACTTATCATTATAGGAAACACATAGAGAATAGATTTAGAGCGATATATAGAGCTACATCGACTGACAAAGTCGAGTTAACTATAGAAATGGCGCCACCCAAATCCACAAGAGAAGTAATAGTGGTACCAAGAAAGAGTCGCAACAAAATTGTAGTAGTCGAACGAGAGATTCAAGAAACCCCAGGTGCATCCTCATCGTAGACAAAATTTCCTCGTGACTACATATCTCCTAGGAAGGATGACACCCCACTGTCACCATTCTTACTGAATCAATTCCTACTAGACTGCCCAGAAGCCCAAGATAAGGGACCGGAGTTTCACTACCCCTAGATCCTAATTTTGATTTCCTTCACAACATGGGCAGAGTTGGAGGAAGCTTAGTTTTTAGGGTTGAGAAGGAAGCCATGTGTAGAAGAAAAGTACCAGAATTTCCAATTTTCAATCAACAAATGGAGAAAAATGGACAACAACATAGAATTCTTTCTCTATGATGAAAGAATTTGATAGAGTATCCAAAACACACTGTGCATGTCACCATAGTTGGTGGATGCATATCGAATAGTTTCAGAGTTTCTCATAGACAAACATCACATGTACATAAAATCCAAGAAGGATCCCAGGGAGGAGAGGGAACAAAGTACACGATCATGAAAGAAGACATCCATTTGGTCATGCAGGATTGGGAACTAGACTGGAAGGTCCCAACACAAGGGGATGTGAAAACGTAGTGGGAGAACATCGAGGCAGCACAATGCACAGATGTAGAGATGGACCCTCCAGGAAATGGGGTAGAGGACACAAATCAAGGAAGTGGCATGGAGGATGCACCAGAAATAGAACCAATAGACCAACCTCCACAACCCCCACCTAAGATAGGGAAGAAACGAAAGGATCAAAGGACAGGTTCATATGCATGGAAGAAGACAAAGGCCCAAAATACACCAACCATATACACACTAACAAATGATGACATGGACAATATTGGTTACCGACTAAGGGATGTCGAGGAGGAAGTCCTCAAATATACCACAAAGAAGAAGGATGAACTACAAACGAAGGTGCAAGACCAATGTCTAATGTTACAACAATTATTGGAAATAGTCTAATTGGCACATGTGAGAGGGTCTGGCACAAGCCAAGAAAGAACAATAGAGGAGGTATATACTGTGGTACCAACACAACTAACTACAGATCACAGAGTGATCTAGATTCCAATAAAGACAATAGAGATACCCAACCCCGAAGTACAAGAGAAGCTACAATTACTAAGTCACGTGGACCTAGTCATGTCACATATGCCTGTGGAAGTATTACAGGGGCTGCACACAGGGATCATGCAGGAACTAAGTCATCGAGAAGACACTACAACCACATAATTATATAAAGGAGAAGCTGAGAATATTGAACTACATAAGCAATGTGCCACTATAGTACATGAAAAGTGCACAGTAGAGAAACAAGTGGAACTCACAATAAAAGAGAAGAGTGAGGTTGAAGGAAAGGTAGAGAAATCCTTGAAAGAGAAGAGTCAGGAAGAATTTGGGGCCAAGAAATCCTTGAAATAGAAAGAAGAGGCAGAAGCAAAGGCTAAGAGATCCTTCAAGAAAACGATGAATTCAAATGATTGATAGAGAAAATCCAAGTGACAATCCATAACTTATTCAAAGAAATCCCATAGGTACCATTGGTCATTGATTCCATAGTAGAAGAGAAGGTATCCAAGGTAAGGGAATTTATCAAGGGAATCTAGAACAAGTTCATTGAGTCAAAACTACGCACAGTGCCAGGGACACCACCAGACGAAAGGGAGCAAAGGGAAAGGACAACTCAGACAGTGGTGGAAAGGATCAAAATCTTGGAACATGAATGCATAAAAATGTGTGATGGAGGAACTCACATTTGGATAGATATTAGTACCAATCCAAAGTTGCAAGCACTGGAAGGGAAATTAAGGAGTATGCAAGACCAAGTGCATTAGATCACTGAGTGCGTAAATACTCTACCACTAGTAGAAAGAATGACAACAATCTTGGATAATAGGAAATTTTACATTTCAATGGAATAGATGAAGGAAGAATAGTGGAATCTCATACAGAAATTACAACCACTACAGGATGAAGCCCTTGAAGTACTTGAAGGACTAGATACTGTGCAAAGCAGTATCACACTAGCGGCACAGGGATCCAAGGCCAAACATACCATTTTGACAACGTAGACAATGGAGGAAATATTGAACAAGGAAGAAAAACTAACAATAGCAATATAGGAAGTGAAGGACACCCTCCATAAATTTACTAAGGCATGGATAAGTGCGACACAACAAGCCCAAGTGGATCAGGATGAGCCATAGGTGAGTGTTGGGGTCCTGTTGGGCAAGAAATTTTGGACATGGAACAATGAAAAGAGATGAGGCATAGGGAAAACGAATAGGAAGGATAAATGAATAAGAATATCAAGAATATCAATAAGATCAATAAATAAGAGAGATAAAAGAGGAGAAGATGGGGGACAAGAATGTACAACTAGTGTAAAATTTGAGAAAATCATCAGAGTAAGAGTTGTATCTAGCTCATAATGATTTTTCTTCAATCGAGCATGACAGGTATCCAACTCATTATGAGTTGGAAATATTCCCTGAGCATAATATAAAAAATATGAAAAGGATCCGCGAAGAAGAGAGAAGAGAGTCACAAGGTCGAGGGAGGAAGAGAGAGTTTTAAAGTAAAGAACATTGTAAAGAAGTTACACTTGTAAAGGGAATTGTTTATTGAACATCCATTGTAGAGTAGAGCGCAACTAAGATCTTTGAATATAATAAAGAATCCAACCTTTTGTGGAAATATCCCAGAGTTGGGTGAACCACGGTAACTCTATGTAGAAATGTGCTTTTGGATGTTAATTCATGTATGCACTATGAATGAATGTTTATAATGATATTTAATGTTGATGATGATATTTAATTCTAATGATGATACAATTATGCACAATAAATATGAATGTATTTTTAACCACTAATTGGTATGACTACAAGGACATGTGCACATATAATTAAGTAAATATAGGTATGATAGGTTAGGTTTCTGATCTTTCCTTCACTGCTGCAAAATCTTGGTTCCTACAATAACCATAAAGATACCTCGGGTTATACTTCTCTTGCTTGCAAGTGATGTCTAAAGGGTGGGTGTATGTAGTGTTTTTTTTTACTATGTAACTTGAACCTAGGGTCTTGAACCTACCTGTGTATGTGCGCCAACACATGTGAACATCCTAGAGACCATTCTTGAAAATTTTACAGGTCCTAACAAGCTACCAAATAGGTTTGTCCTTGACCTCAAGTTGGCTCTAATTTTCAACTGTCAAACAAGGGTTTTCTATTGTTTTATAACAACAAATTTTTCAGTAACTTCTTTGTTCTTCTCTTATGGTTACATAGTCCATATAGGTGCTCTATCATGTAGTATTTGTCACAATATGTTAGCATGTGCATACCATAAACTATGTAACACACCTAGAGATATTTTAGAGCTGAAATAATGTTGTTCTAAACACTAGCATACATGAAAATGAACACATGTATTTTTGGCCAACATGTGAGTGTATATATGTGGAGAAAATAAGGTATAATAAAACAAGTAAAATAAATAGATGAACATGATACAATAATAGCTTGAGCCAAGCTGAAACAGAAGTACAAATGGTAGAGATGTGCCCTATGATGGTGTGCCCTCCTCAAAAGTTTCCAATACCACTAAACCAAATTGCTCTGCCCACTAGAAGCTATGATGGAGAAACCCTTTCACCAAACTATGAATTTTTTCTATAGCTCTCCACTGAAATTTTCCTCACTGTAATCTAAGCACTGTAAGTCCTCCCTGCTAGTTGTCCACCCTCCTCCTCAAGTGTGCCCTCCTCTTAGCAAGAACAAGCTCCACAAATAGATGAAGGACTAAGCCTCTTGACTACCTCCATAAATGGGGGCACCCAAGATTTCCTCACTCAATCCATCCAACCTCATCCTCTTGATCCTCTCCCAACTCTCTTAGTGGACATAACAAGGAATAATGAGCCTCTCCTTTTCCCTTGCACCCTCCTTAAGGAAGCATAAGGAAACCTAACATATGTGTGGATTATATCATCTCATCTCATCACTAATAAATGGTTGAGATCATCTCAAAAGAATATCAACTCAAAACCCACTTTACTTAAGTTTCCATAGTTTCACTTTATGTCCCTCAATTCACCCACAAAGTGAATTAATAGTCATTTTAGGCTTAAATGACCAAATTTAGGCTTAAATGACCAAATTTCACTTTTGACTTAAATATCCTAAGTCAACGTGAAATTAGACATAAAGTACATGGTACATGGTACAAAGTATTTCCCTCTTGTGTTTAGAGGCTCAAAAACACAAGGGGACCACTTTCCAAGGTACCCAAATCTCAACACTCTCTCTTACTGAGTAAAGTACCCTTCACCACCAATATAATCCCTATAGTGGACATGGTTGCCTACTGGAAAATACTCGATTAGTATGTTTGTACCCTGACCAATGAAAGTAGTCTCTGACACAGATATCCTAAATATGCATGATCTATATATGGAAGTGTCTCTCCACCTATCCAAGATCACCTAGATATCAATATCAAACCAAAGATCTAAGCATTGGTATCCCACCAAAGATTTCTACCTCCTCGCATCTTGTCAACGATCACTACTCTTGGCATCTTACCAAGAGTCTCTATCACACACCCACTACCATAATCAAATTTTCTTTGGTTTTTGCTGAGTCAGAACCCTCGAATTACCTACGGAGGCATAGCGCAAGCTAGCTCTTTCTCTCCCTCTGCTCCCATGTGATCGTGGGTCATGATCACAGGTCAAATAGTTCATGGTGTCTCTTTTTATTTAGCACCTCAGTGCTATAGTGATGTTGAATCATTCGACTCTGCAACCTCCGAACCCAGGCAGGGTTAGAAACTGGCCAATAGGAACGGCCCTATCGCACGGTTGAATGGAGTACAGGTGTGTTGATGGGCGAAATTGACCGCTCGTCAAATGGAGGGGTGGATCCAGTCCGAGGTTGTCTAAATAACCCAATATGTTTGGAATGATCCACTCCGACTGGTTTAGCAGCTCCATTGGCCGATCTAAGTCCTAGGAAAATGAAAGAAAAACTAAGCTAAAGGAACTAATCTAAGTGAAAAAGAAGCTATAGAAAACTATATACAAATCTAAAATATATATATCATAGTTCACTAACTAATATTATACAAAAATAATTCTACTTATTAAATGTTCAACTATCAATACAATTAAATCTCGATTGTATATGTATAGTATTTACAGAATGCAAATTTTAATCGAAATTTGCAAAATCATTTGTAAATTGTCTTATGACAGTGAAGCTATTATTTTTGGATTTTTTATAACTTCTATGAAAAAGAAATAAACAACAGCTCTCTAACTAAGCAAAGAAGATAATAATCTCTACTATATATCTATCTAAACTACAGAGAATTCTTAAATTAATTAACTATTAAATTGCAAATAACAAACTGACCTGAAGTAGCACTTCCAGCTTGTCTTGTGCATAGTACTCGATTCAGTTGTTTGATGGGGGAAACCCACATCAAATTTTCCAACAAGCTTCTCATAAATAGGAAGAAGCAATGCTCTTGAATAAGAATGATAGAAAAAACACAACATATAACAACAACAATTTTATATTTTACAGATCATCACATTTAGATAAATCCTAGTGCGAAGATTTGTACATAATTGTTCATTTAACAGAGAAGATAAACCTTCTTTTCATTAAAATAAAATAGGGTAATTGTCGTAAGTAATATGAGATACATCAAATATGGACTAAGATTAATTTATATCGCATTAACTTGTAACAAATCTTGATATCTAAAGTAGTCAATAATTTGATTACAAATTAAAATGCACATAAACTTGAACAAAAGTAAGATAAATTGAAGCTAAAGCCGTACACCAAATCCACTTCTATTCAAGTCTATATAATCATCATCCCATAGTCTTTGTTCTCCCAACAGTGATGGGCTGTTTACAAAAAATAATAAGTACATAAAGGCCACAGGGTGAAACATTCCCTGTGGAAATATCAAAACTGTTTGCAAAAGATATGGGAACAATCTCCCAAATTTCTATTTCTAACTAAGACTAACAATCTGATCCCAAAACTGTGTAGCAAAAACATGTTCTAAACTGCCACAGTAGATCCAATTCCCATTGAAATTCGTGTGTACCTATAGATGGACAAAAATAAACAATATTAGATAGTGTTTAGTTGTGAAATCGACAAAAATCCAAATTTTATGACTAGCTACAGAATCTCATGATTTTGTAGATGGTCATATTTACAAACAAAATCGTTTTAAATTAATCCAAATGGTAACATAAATGTATACAGTGAATCAAACAGATCCTTTATTACTAATTCAAAACAAGCAAATCATTTTTGCTATAACAAACCAAATCGTTTATGCCAAACGAAATCGTATTGAATCAATCCAATCAAAACAAAACTATGTCCGATTTATCAAACAAATATTTTGTACTAATTCAACGCAAACACAATCATTTATGCCAATTCAAAACAAACCAAATCGATTATGATAATTCAAAAAGAAATCATTCCTGTTAATTCAAAATAAACATAATCGTTCTAAAAACATTGTTGAGATAACATACCTTGGTTGTAGGGATATGATTCGGTTGGGATAATTTCGAGTTAACCATGGCAGTGGTTGCCTCATCATTTTTGAACATGATAGAACCTGTGGTCTTTTGCCTCTTATCGTTAGCTTGCAACCTATCATTTTTCTTAGACAACATAGTCACCCGATCCTTCAAGGACTTAATTTGGGATTGCAACAGAGGGACATATTTATAGTATCATTGGAGCCATGAGTTGCATTCATCACACTATGGTCGATTAGGCCGTGGCATCATAGGTGAGGCATCTTTTAAATTACCATGGGTTCCACTATCAAACTTGATCCCGGGGAAGTTAGGGTCATCCTTAAGGTACAATGGGAGGTTGGATACATAGTCATAGGGTTCAACAGAACAAAGGCCGTGTGAGTATGGGTACTCCTTGGTCAAAAATCGCTCAATCTTAAATTTCCAATCTTCACTCAAAACAATAGGTTTCTGGTCTGTGTTTTTTTTGGGCTAGTTATGAGCACACCTACATACGTGAGATCGGAAGAGCGTCGTGTAGGGAAAGAGTGTAGATCTCGGTG
>CBVK0100519579.1:0-20369 GCA_900067695.1 Picea abies
AGTTTAACCAAATTTGCTTGGCCCATGATGGAAAGAAGTGGGTTTGATCGGGACTTGAGTTGACCTGCACAAAGTCACAATGCTGGGCTAACAACTGCTGACTTAGGTCAAGATTGGGGTGAACACAAGACCTCTTGAGTCATAAAAAGATTCATTAAGTCAATGAGTCGACTTGATTATAAATTAATTTTTTTTGCCCATTTTCAACCTATGAATCCTTTGAGATAAGATAATTTTATTAATGTCCAACTATTGACCACAAAAGTAGGTCAAAGGGACCGATGGGTACAATGATTTCTTTACAATGCGGGAGTACCAAACAGTCTCCTATAAAGGAATAAGTTGCATGAAGTAAAATGAAAGAACGTAGATAATGTGAGTTGGGTTTAAGTATGAGGAGCTTTCAACTGTGGCCACAAGTCCTATACCCCGCAACGAGGCGAAGATTTATAGGTGGACAAGATCCAGGTGATAGATCTATGGAGTAGACCCATCTCTCCTAACATCCAAGACTGAATGAAGGAAGCCCAATAAAGTCTGTTGGCCCGAAGAAGAGCTGGCGAGAAACGCGGATTGTCCACTGTGTTGCTGCCTGGCAGAGGTCGCACGATGCTGAGGTTTGGAGGGTCTAGTTTGTCTCCCAGGATGGGATCTAATATGATTATGGTGTTGATATCTTATGGAACGGGGCAGGGCCTCGCGGATCTTCATTGATATGGGGTCTAGATCTGTACTGATGTCGGTCGGTTGCTTGGTGCCCCTTCCTGAAGGTAGCACTGTGAAAAATGAAGTGATCCTCTGTGTAGAGTCGGGTCTGATGGGAGGCTGAAAAATATGTGCTTGGAACTTGAGAGCCTCCTGTATGTATAGGGCCAAACATCTCTAATCGGGATATCTGAAGAAGCCAGTGAGGGTCTGAGATTCTCTAAACAAGCAATGGAACTTCCCTCTGATATCGTAGTAGAGGGGGAATCGAAAAATAAAGTGCACCTTGGTCTCCACCTCCTGTAAATGGCATACCCGACATATTCTATCTGATCTATCAATCTAGTGGTCTGTCTCTACTCGAAGTCTATGAGAACCCACTCTAAATTGGCTGAATGGAATGCGAAGAGCATGCATCCAATGATGAAGTGTATACTGGGGTCGAACAATGAGCCCGCCTCTCAACTCCAAAAGGTGCTCAGTGTAGAAGGTCATCTTTGGGCGCAACCATCCTTGAGGGTTGACCGAAGTGATCGTGACAAACTGCCTATAAATGTCATCCCTGATGATCTTGTTCAACTCTTGTCTGGTAGGTCAAAGGTGACCAGGTGCATCTAAGGAATATCTAAATGGAGGAAGATGATCTAATGGGATGCCCACTGATGCTAGGAGACCTAAAACTCTTGCGAACCAACCTCTAGTCCGACCCATAGGACTAGAAAGGGCAATAGCCTCTGAGATTGTATTTTACTTTTGAAATAAAATTTTGAAGTCAGTGTTGATATTTTCCTTGTACTTATAGGAAGTAACCACGTTCGTTGTAGGAGGAGCTTGGTTGTGGTCATCCGTGGTAGTGCCCTAACCAAAGATAGGAGGGTAGGCATTGACAAGCTATACTGGCTCCCATCCCTTGATCAAAGGTTGTGGAGGCTTGGGCCCCTTTTAAATGGCGAGTGCCAATGTTGGGAAGTGTTTGTCATTGCACAATGGGGTTGAGGGGTAGCTTTGGTTGTGCTCGTGCCTCTCACATGCTTGTTGATCCATCTAGTGGCGAGGCCTACTGCAATGGCAACTTGCAGAATTAAGGTGCCCTAGCAAGCCAAGTGGGCAACGAGGGCCATATGGGTTAGTTAGGATGTGGGGGGTCAAGTGGCACTCTACACATTGTGTATGGGACCTTGTGCCAATATTCAACAATTGTTGTAAATGTTCCATCTCGCGTTGCTATTTATGCATTTGTAATTTAATATGTAATAATAGACTCGTACCCATTAGAGCATTGTCATAGCAAGAAAATTAGTGTGATGAAACATTTGCATTAAACAAAATCTCATTACTTTTCTTCCAAGGCCAAAAGAGGTTCTTAACTTTGATAAGCATCCATGCAAACTAGAATTCAATGGCCCAAGGCAAGTGGTTGCCTAACAAGGCAATTTGCCATGAAATCGATATTGCTGGGATAGGCACTCAACCTAGCCCTAGGCAGCCTTAACGAGAGAGAAAAACCAGAAGAGATGCTTAAGGGTTTTGACTCTCCCACAGTAGGAACAGTGTAGGTTGGACACAGTTAGGTAAGTTAATATTCTTATCCAACATGAGACCTTTCACAACCAAACACCAGGCAAAGAACGTTTTTTTGGATTCCAACATTAGCTTTCAAATACCGCGAAGTCTAAATAACCAAGTTTTCTATTTTGATTTCAGCTACCATATCTTGTTTAACCAACTTTCAAGGAAGGGCTTGGAGCAGAGCTACTTGTAACCTGTGGATGACTTATATTTGGAGAAAGATGTGGCCTTTCCCAATGTTAGTTGCACCACCAAACTTGAGGCGTAGGGAGGCCAAAGTCTAACACCAGATTCTTTGGAATGAGCCCTTGAATGCATTGCAAGATGAATTTACTAGTATTGCCGTGGGGAACCAAGATCTAGAGGGGCCATCCAAAATATCTTTAGCAGATTGAATGCCATGCTTAATGACTGCTCCTCAAATAACCAAAAGGACTCTACAAATGACTGCATCTCAAATAGAATCAAAATCCATCATCAAAAGTAATGATCATTGATTGACAAGGTGGACCAAAGAAACAACTCCTTCCAAGAGAGGAAGATTTTACGACTTCCCAAGCCTTCCAAATGCTTTGAACACAAAAGGTAAAATAGATCTTAACATGAGAAGGAGTGAGCATAAGGGTTTGTAGAGAGATCATGTGGCATGCATGCTTTCCAAGTGAGAAACCCTACTGAATTCAATGCATTAGAAGGACCTTCCAGGCATCCTTACCCTCCACTTTGTGAAACCTTTCCTTTTGTCAGCTTTGGCCTTGAGAAAATTCTCATTGGCCGTTTCTAAATGTGAATATGTTGCTTTAAAGGGAATTGAGCAAGAGGAATAATATACATGAGTCATTGCTAGGATTTTAGTGCATATTTGGAACTTAGCCGCTAGAGCTAAGGGCTTAGTGATCCATTTCTCAGTCTACTTCTCCAACTATTGCACAACTTCCTCCTAGAGGTCTCTAGGAGATGCTTGAAAGGCAAAGGGAGTGCCCATAAATCAAAAGTCTTGTCTCCGTTGAATCCACAACCAATTTGCGAGGCCAACTATGCACGTATAGCTTGTTGGCTTTGTCTAAGCATTATATTTTATCCCATTGAATGTTAGTTCTTGAGGCTACAAAGAAGTTGTCCAAACATTCCATGGTCTGAGCCTAGGAAGTCTAGTCCTTTGAGATTGTCAAGGAGGAGTTATCAATAAAGTGACCATTAACCAATTGTCCATCGTTTGGTTTTTGGAGAGGAGTCCCTTGAATTACACCTAAATTCACTTTATGGTGGGATCCTCCTTGCTCAACCTTTCCATTCTTGGGTTTCGCTAGGGTGTTGTGGCGAATTTTAAATTGCCGTAACTTACCTAATATTGATTATAATTGCTATTATGACCCCAATCTGGAAACAATACAATGACTCTGCATCATAAATAGAGAGATAATCATGCTGAAATAATTTCAACTTGAAATGGGTGTAACTTCCGTGATACTTTTCTAATTCTCTATTATGATGCCATTGAAATGGCACAATGACTTTGCTTCTATTGGCATTGATTTTGTTGCAGTCTGGTTCATAAACAGAGAGATAATTGCGTTGCAAGAATTTCAACTTGAAACAAGTGTAACTTTTGCAATACTTTGATTCCCTATTATGACCTCAATTTTGAAATGCCATGGTCACTCTGCTTCTACTGGCACTGGATTGGTTGCAATCTAGGTGCAATACTTGTGGCCATCACCAAAAAACCCTAAAATCGCTGATATTAAATCAGCGATATATTCACTTCTCGGACTTTGATTTGAGCAATTTTTTTTTGAAATTGTGTATTTTTGTGAGAGGAATTCGGATCTGCAATTTGTTTCTTCAGATTCTGCACAAAACGCTTCAGAAATGGATCTAAATGTTGCTGCCCTATATCTTCCCTTGAAAAATTACAAAAAGAAAAAAAAATCATCCACTTTGGCCCAAGAAAGAGCTCTAATATCATGTGTAGGCTGTTATGATGCTTAGCCCTTAAGATTGAATCACAAACAATATATCCAAGAATATGATAGGAAAATCTCCTTTATCTTCATATATCCAAATACCTTTAAGGTAGGGCAACACCACCATACAATGATCCTTTTATGGAAGGATCATTGTATGGTGTTACCTTATCTTAAGGGTATTTTGATAGATGAAGTTAAAGGGATTTTCTATCATAATCTTGGATATCTTGTTTGTGATTCAATCTTAACTTTTAAGGGCTAAGGATCATAACACCTTAGTGCCAATTAATAGCCACGAGCTTTAGCCGCCATCACATAGAGGGTTGGGGATAGGGGGCACCTCTGTCTGATAAGACTTGAAATGGTTGACCTCCTCGAAAGAACATCTATTAATAGAAAGAGAGGTCGAGACATCCATAAATAGGGTTTTAACATTGTTCATAAAGGATGGACCAAACCCTAAAGCATGTAGCACTGCTAGAATGAAGGACCACCCTACCCAGTGATAGATCCTCTCAAAATCGTTTTTTACGAACATGGTGACAAGGTTGGTCGACTTGGCCAACTCCATGCCTTCCCATATTGTGATAACATCTCGAATATATCTCCCTCGAATGAACTTGGTTTGTTTAGGGTGAACAATCTTGGGGAGAAAGTGACCTCGAATGAACTTGGTTTGTTTAGGGTGAACAATCTTGGGGAGAAAGTGCTTCTTACACAAATCTAGTCTTTCGCTAAAATTTTATAGGACATGTTAAGTATAGTGATGGGTCTCCAACTAGAAATAATCTTTGGGTTCCCTGCATTAGGAATGGGTTTTATAAATCCTTGATTAATCCAGTCTCCCAGGGATTGTTTGCAAAGGGCTTCGTGAGACACATGCTACAAACTTAGATTGACAAATACCTAGGTGCCTTTGTAAAATTCACAAGAGAATCTGTCAATGCAAGGGGCCTTGTTGTTGGCCATTTCATGTAGTGTTGTAGAATTTTTTTTAGAGATAAGGCTAGTTCATATGCATGGGAGCTTTTGGATAGATTCTCGACTCTCTACAAAGACGCACCTTGGATTTGGAACACCATTTTAAGGGAAATGTGTTGGGAAACAACCACCAAGGTATTCTTACAAATCCAAGGGCCTCTAAGCATGATTTCATGGACATGGGTTGGGTAATTGAACTTAGATAGGAAGAAACCCTTTGTTAAATTGTGGGTATGGGTGCAATGCCAACCATCTGGCTCCCACGCCTCACGAAGCAAATTGTCCATATATGACAAGCTTCATATTTTTTGTGGGCCTTTAAACCTTTCTTTGATAGGCGAAACCACACTTGATATTTGACATGGAAAATATGCATTATTAGATGTTCATCATGCTTTTCCTTGTACTTTGCTTGACACTCTTGTAGGGATCTTTGTACCGTTTTGCGGTTTTGTTGTATTTTTATATTTTTTTTCGTATTTACATCTTGTGCTTGCTCATATCTCTCTTCCTTGTTATTGTCTAACACCAAAAAGGCTAAGTTAGATGGGTTGAGAAATAAACCTTAAGCAAGTCTCATTGATATATTTGGGTTGAGCTATAAATTACTTGACTATAACAATCTTGAATGTATGGTAAAGATAAGATAAGATACAATAATTTTATTAAAGTCCAACGAATGACCACAAAAGTAGGTCAATGGGACTAAAGATTACAACATGTATGAGTTCAATATGGGAGTGCAAATGCAACTGCTAGATAATGCCAAAAATATCATAAAGAAAGAAACAAAACAAACTGTAGTGTAGCCTCACAATGTATATGGCCATAACAAAAACAAAAGTATGTTGATCTAGAATACAAGTGAGTATGTCCAAGGGAGTGGACAACTCAAAACCCTGTCAAGAGAGAGATTGAGAGAGAGAGGACTGACGATGAGGCTGTCAAGGTCTCCCAGGTTCGATTATTGAGGGGTGAACTGGGAGCTGGCTCGTTGTTGGAGTCCTCAGGGACTATCAGGGGGTTTGGTTGTATGATCCGGGGGGGATGTAGGAGCGGGGGATACTTCTATCATCCGAGGTCGAAAGAAAGAAACTCTGGATAGATCTCTGGCAGCTCGTCTGAATCTGGGAGGTAGTTTGACGGACGAGAGGCACCCTACTCTTGATCTGTCTGGAGCTAATCCCTATAACACTTTGAGGATGTGTGGACTGATGTACAATTCGACACCTCCAAACCGGTCTCGATGATAATGATTTGTCTCCCAGAGGGGGAGGTCGAGGAGAGACACGAGGTCTGACCAATCTACTGTCTAGTGCACTTTGGGGCTCTGCCTGTCGCTTGTTGTTTCGATTTGATGGATCAACATGAAAGTATGAGGTCATTTTCCTGGTCGTCCCAAGGCGGGGTATGGCATGTAGGAACTGAGATTTGTGGCTGAAGATCTCCCTGATGAAAAGGGCTAGGAACCTTTGGTCGTAGTATCGGAAGAAAGAAGAGAGGGAGCCCCCTGAGTCTTTATAGAGGCAATGGTAGCGTCCTTCGATCTCGTAGTATATGAGACACCTAAAGATGAGGTACATCTCTGTCTCCGGTTCCTGTAAGCGACACATCTGGTAGATTCTATTAGACTGTGGTATATGGTGGTTCGTCTCATTCTGGAGTTGATGAGATTTGACCCAGAGCTGTCCCAATGGGATCTTGAGTGAGTGCATCCAATGCCTGCATGTATAAGGGGGGCGGACGATGATGCCATCTCGCAGCTCCAAAAAATTGCTCTAGATAGAAGGACATCTTCAAGCCTAGGCTCGTTAGAGGTGAGGTCCAAGTGACTTGGATGTACAGTCTGTAGATGTCCTCTCTGATAGCCTGATTCTTTACTTGTCTAGTCGACAAGAGATGCCACGGTGCATCAAGGGAGAAACTGAATGGGGGAAGGTGCTCGGGGGAGATAGTCATCGACTGGAGAAGTCAGGATGCCTCTGAGAACCAACCATGTGCATAGCCTAATGGGGGATCCAAAGTAAGAGCCTCCGAGGAGCAAAGAGCTAGGTAGGGGTATCACTCTCTCCCGATGGTAGAGTCTTTGAAAGATTTGACTCTATGAAGGAAAGAGACCAAGCGGAAAATGACCTTGAGGCAGAACGGGTGGACATCAAACTCTACCTGAATAATGGGCTGTGGAACCGTCCGCTTGCAACAAATGATACGCCTGAGAAGTAGGGTCTGGACTCTCTCCAACCTGGTTGAGTTTATCTCTAACAAACTCGACCCCCAAATCTCGGAGCCATAGAGAACCGTGGGTTTGATAATCGCCTCCATGAGGTAGAGTTTGGACGAGATGTCCTGAAATTGACCCTGACCCTGGAAGCACCATCTCTCAATGAGGTCCAGGGAATTGTACCCTTTACTATGCCGGGGCTGAAGGGCCTGTCGCACACCGAAATGGGGCCCCGTGAACTATACTCCCAGGTAAGTGTTGACTGTGGTGATCTCAATCTCTGCCACTTGTTGTTGATGGTTGTATCCTTGGGTGGTGATGGTTGTATCCTTGCAACCCATCTCGAGCTTTGCTTAGATAAGGCCCTAGTCAACCCTTCGTTAGAAAGATTGAGACCCCAAACTTCAAAGTGCTCCCAAGTGAATGGAACTATCAATGTATCACCTTTTAAGTCAAAGCTCCTTCTCCTTATCAACCCGTAGGAAACTCCCAAGTGAATGAAACTATTAGTATATCACTTTGTGTCTTTGTAGAGCATGTAGCATAGCCTTCTACTTTAGAGA
The DNA here is from genome assembly GCA_900067695.1 of Picea abies. Classification (NCBI taxonomy): domain Eukaryota; kingdom Viridiplantae; phylum Streptophyta; class Pinopsida; order Pinales; family Pinaceae; genus Picea; species Picea abies. The sequence continues at coordinate 8,010 of CBVK0100519579.1, forward strand.
AGTCTACAGGAATTGTGAATTGGACAAAAAGTAACAATGTGCAATGCAAGGAAAAGGTAGATGGCAATTGCTAAACTTATGATTGTGAAATGACATTGTACTGAATGTTTTCGATTCTTTTCTTTCTAAGGAAATAATGAGGAAAAACAGAACAATGGTGTGCTGGATATGCACCTCCTAGTTACAATAAATCAACAACAATGTTGGATAAGGGGATCCCAAAGATGCAAGGGTTGATGAAAGACCTTAAACAAGCTTGAGTTTGGATAGGGTGTTTAATTATCATGGATGGTTGGGTAGATTTGAGGTGGACATATTTGATAAACATTATTGAGAATTCTTCATATTGGGCCTTGATTTTTAAGGATGATTGACTTTATTTGAAATGTGGAGGACTCATCTTTCCAGTGCGAGGTATTGAAGAATGAAATTGAGGAGGTTGGTTGTAATGATGTAAATGTTATCTTAGATGCAACACTAACTTGTTGATCTATAGGGTTAATGATTCAAAGCATGCAAAAACATATGTTTTGGACTCTTTGTTGTGTACGTGCACTAAAATAATGTGCTCAAAGCCATTGGCACAATTCCTTTGATCACTTGTATTATTTTTTTGGTAGATGCTTTTAGCTAACATGTGGAAGTGACACCTTCCTAATATGCCAATTATTGAAAGTGCATCTTAGAGTAATTCTTTCTATTGGCCAGGTCCCAAATCGGGGTTTGATGGAGAAACCAACTTTACACAAAAACCATGGCCATCCTCCATGACCTTTCTACGATCTTCTAGGCTCTTGAAATAAACAATTAAAAATTCCTTTAGAGCAAAACCTTACCTTGTAAGCTTATGTGTAGTTGTTGTCAATCTATAGTCTATGAGGGTTGAAGATGATGGCCATAACCCATTAGCTGACCATATCATTGAAGTTTCAATGGGGGAACTTTGCTACTGTTGCCAAGGGAGAGCGCAACACAACATGAGTGAAGCCAGATGCTAGAGAACTATCCTTCATAGAAACACCATCATTTGGAGTACAGATAAAAACAACCAAAGCAAAAGAGGTGTGTGTCTTTGACAATTTGTTTTCTTAGCCACGGTGTCTCGTATTCGACAAAATGTTTGCTCCACTGCAAAGGAAGAGCTAAGGATCAAAAGACCTACTCGCTTGCAAGGGCAGGGCCGTGCTTGGGAGATGGGGTGAGCTCTAGCTTGCAATGTAGTGAAACCTCTATTGGGCAGCATTCGGTGCTCCTAAAATTTTGGCAAGCTTTAAGGAGAACATGGCAGTGGGCTTGGATCTGCAATATGTATATGTAAGGCATGACCTCCTAGTGCCATAAGTTCAAATTGTTCCTCCAGGGCCTCCATAGGTACCTCATGGTTTTAGGTAAAGGCCCGTGGGAATGGAACTTGGGAAATGGTGTCCACATCAAGGAGATTGATGTGCTGTGCTCGGGTCCATAATATGTATATGCGGGTCATCACCTAGCTGTATAAGTTTAATCCCTACCTCTAAATGCCCCCATGACTACCTTAAGGCATTGGGTGGAACTCGTGAGATTGGAACCTTGATCAAGGGTGTGAAACTCGCCGCTTCCTCTGCTAGTCGCAAGTTGGGTGGATTGTCTCCTATTACTATGTACTATAAAGTCATCTAAATGCAAGATGCATTTTCCTCTCTAAATGTATAGCCACTTTGGGTAGTTTTCTTTTGATCATGAATATGTGATATATTATGGTAGGTTATTTTAGGTTCAGACTTTTGGCAATCACAAATATTTAATCAACCACAAATATTGATCTCTCATATCTCTGCTGTGACATCTCTTCTGTTTATATGATGGAAACGTTTTTGCTTTTCACATGAATATTGAACCTATCTTTTTGGCATATTTTACTTCTGTACGACATAGTTTGGGGCTTTCCCAAATGAACAGCTATTGATATTGTTCAATATTGGATAATCTTTTGTTGTGTTTACTTTTCTGGCAGATCCTCATGTGCATTCTCAGTTTCGTTGATGACACCAGTCTTGTTTCTAAGGTTTGGTGTGAAGGATCTTTGTTTTTTTTGATGTTTACTATTTACTGATGCTAAGGGCTCAAATTATGTTTATGCTTATAAGGAGTGATGTTCTTGCAGTTTATATTTCGTGAGCTAGAAAAAGATTTGAAGGAATTGGCATTGGACAAGGTAAGTTTTATGTTCAATATTAAATTTACCATCTTTTTGAAGCAATGAACGTTCTAGATTTGTTTACTGGTCTTATCTAAATGGGGTGCTGGTCTCTCTAAAGATTGTAAATCAAAGAGGAGACATCTTTGGAGCCCTATAAATTTACTTGTATGTGGTGTCTGCAAATGACAGTATGGACGGCGTCCACTTTTGCATCTCCTTTGCCCAAATGTACCTCGCTACTTTCCTGCAGATGTTCTGGAGACTCTAAGATCAACGATTTGTTCTCTTACTACCTTTACCCAGGCAATCCTCTTATCTAATTCTGAGTATACTTTGAATATATTTCTAGATATATTCAATTTATTTTTGGCATCCATTGCATAAACAGTTCAACTATTATTTTTTCCAGTGGTGGAAAAATGAAAATATTTTCATTTTAATACAGGATGGGCTTCTCCAGTCTGTGGATGATGAACATTCTGAAAGTCAAAAAGCATCTTCAGAGGCAGATATCCCAGGTCCCAGAACAGATGAAAAAGATGAAGAGAATCCAGAAGAGAGTGAAGGGCTGGGGAAAATAACCAAAAAGGATTTTTCAACGAGAAGAATTGAACTTTTAACTAAGAGTGGGTTAGCACAGGTTAGATGTTATCTTGTTATATGGTACTATTGGATCATTTCTGCAAATTACTCCTTTTAACTTAGTTTTCTTTCTTTATCATTAACAAATGTCTGGTAAATACTCGATAGGAATATGGGAACCAAACAATATTTGTTAAAAGAGTGCAGTTGTTATTTTGTTTGTTTTGCAGAAACTTACAGAAATGTGTATGCAAAACGTAGGAGAACTTCTCCGTTCTCAATATGGAAAGGATATTATTTTCGAGGTGACAATCTACTTACCTCTAAACTTTTTTTTTGTATTTTGACACACGTTTTGTTGAATACCTGGGCGCAATATGTATATTAAGGTCACTAAAGGACAAGTAACCAATTTTGAACTTGATCCATTTGGAAGTCTTTTCTGTTTTTTGATCTTTCCTTTTAACAACCTTGATAACAGCACGTGGATTTGAAAGCAATGGTCGATTGGGAAGGTCCTTTTGTTAAGATGGTTGGATATAGATGCAGCAAAATAAGGATTTGAAAATGATGAAACCCACAAGACAATGTATCTGAGATAAAAATAGTTGCAACATGAAATACTAAGCATTGTAGCAACCTTGTAAGATAGTTTAATGATTATGCCCCAAAGTTTGCCGAAATCTAGAAAAATAATGTCTTTTAGTGAAATATTTGACAAAGATTTTGACCATGCTCATAACCCCTTAAAAATATGCAAAATCATACTAAGTTTTACTTCATCTAATATTTTATGCACATCAACAAAATTCACAAAACATCCTGCCATACATCATAACAAGGAAGCAGGAAATCCGTAAGGTTTTCAGACTGATTTTTATAACAGTCTTGTTGGACAATTGTTATTTATAGATTCCTTTTGGAGGAGTTATTATATGAAATGAATTTGAAAGAGAGTTCAAGTTCTTATGTGACAACAGTAAAGTTGTAGCTGAGATGTGGACTTGAATCAATGGAAGGGACAAAATGTCTACCTGTACTATTTGAAACTGAAGGCTCTAGGCACAGTCCAATAAGGATCATCTAGAGATAGATCTCTACATAATCTTTCACTATAGTAGTACATCAACAAGATCCACATCCTTCATTATATCAAGCATACTAACTATCAAGTAATTGAAAACAAACTGTAGACTTAACAGTCCCATGTACTGACATATTACAAGTTCAAAAGGAGTTTAGAAATCATTAAATTAAAATTGTTGTAAAAATACTGTATGGCCATCTTGTACTTCTTCTAAGGAACCATAAAGCTCATGTAGTTGAAGTTCTTCCTTTGAGAGTTGATTTGCAATCTTGTTGTGCTCTCTATAAATACGAGTATAGCCGACCCAGAGAAACTATTTAGATATTGCCTTTAATTGCTATGCTAGTGGAAGGAGAGAATTATTTTGTACTTGGAGGCTTCCTGTCATCCAATTTATGACCATAGATGAGTCACCCATGACTTGAAGCTCATCAATCTCTTTTTCCAAAACAGATTTTAGTAACTAGTATAAGGCCTTGAATTCCCCTTGGTTATTTGTTCCTCTTCCTATATTACCCTTGACCTGAAATTTGCGTGTCTCTGAAAGATATAGAATGAAGCCAATCCCATTGATAGAATCTGGGCCTTGACAAGCCCCATTGAAATATTCCCAAGCTAAAGAATTGTCCACTTGTACCTCTGATAGAATTCTCTGTGGTTTAACCTTTGGAATAACCTTATAATATGCAAATAAAGTATTAACTTGTGCTGCTACGTGAAAAGTAAGCATCATTTTCTCTTCAAACAAAATAGAGTTTCAAGCTATCCATATTCCCCACAGAACCAAAAATGGGATGGCCCTAAAGCGATTTAGATCTTGCTTAGTAAACCAAACTTTAAGGCAAGTATCTATGGATTCACATTTGCAAGGGTAATGATACCCAAAAACTCCCCAACCTCAACCCAAACTTTTTGAGAAAAATTACAATGCAAGAACAAATGTGAAGTATTTTCCTCACTACACTTGTAAAGTAAACAAATACTTGGACCTGCTCTATTTCTTTTCTGGAGGGCTTCCCATGTTAAAACTTTATTGTTTGATATGAGCCACATAAACCGCTTACACTTGGGAGGGGCCTTAATTTTCCAAAGCTTCCGCCAGTACCATTTGTCATCACCTGGTCCTGTGGTCCAAAAAGCGCTGAGTATCCAAGATTAGGGGTATAATTCTATTTCTTTTCTGGAGGGCTTCCCATGTTAAAACTTTATTGTTCGATATGAGCCACATAAACCGCTTACACTTGGGAGGGGCCTTAATTTTCCAAAGCTTCTGCCAGTACCATTTGTCATCACCTGGTCCTGGTCCAAAAAGCGCTGAGTATCCAAGATTAAGGGTATAATTGCCCGACGTTCCATTCAATGCCCATATTAATTCATCCATGGAATTGTTCAATCTCATATGTGCCTTCTTGAGTTCGTCTAAAAAGTGATCCCACCTTTGGGCTGAATTTCCTTCTAGACCAAGATTGACTGTCTTTTTCAAACCTTGAGACTGCAGGGATGTGTCATCTGGGCTGTTAATAAAATTAAGTGTACATTTGCCAATTACCAGTAGGTGATGTATGATTTCGTTAGGGAGGAATATATCTCTACCACACCCCTTTCTTGCATCTGTCCCCACTCTTATATGTGATTCATCTCCCACTCTCCATGCCAGATAAGAGCCTACGACTGGGAAGGCTGGTGTCATTGCTTTCCATTGGTTGGATACATTCACTATACTCTTCCTTTCCTTTCTAATCCAATTCAAGAGAGTCCCTGGAGAAATGTATTTCTGTGTAAGGATCCTTTTCCATAGGCTCTCCTTAGTGATGACATTCCATAATGATTTTGTTGCTAGAGCTTTACCAAATAAATGTATGTTCTTCAGCCCCTAGCCCCCCAGGACTCTTGGAATTGCAATCCTCTGCCACTTAATCATATGATTCCCATTGTAATCACTGCTCCCTTACCACATAAAATTAACACAATTTTTTTTGATTTTTTCAAGAATACCTTTGGGTATATGAGCTAGGGTGTGCCGGTATATTGGAATAGTTTCTAGCACTGATTTTATTAGAACCAATCTACCTCCCCTTGAGAGTCACTTGTTGCACCAAAAAGAGATGCTTTTTTCAATTTTAGATAACAGCTAGTACGAATTTGCCTTTCCATAGAAATTAGGCTTAAGAGTAAAGCCCATATATTTAACCCCTTCTAACATGTGAAATTAGGCTTAAGAGTAAAGCCCATATATTTAACCCCTTCTAACATGTCTAAGTGTTGAAAAGGAAACAATCCTCCAATACCCAAATCCTGGATACCTTCCAAACGAACTGTATAAACTGCAGACTTATTGTTATGTATTTCCATGCTTGGAGCCTTATTGTAAAGCTGTAAAATATTGTTTAAACATTGACCCTCCCTTTGTGATCCAAAACAAAACTGTAGAACATCATCTACGAACAATAAGTTTGTTGGTGCCTTAGATCTTCTTATTCTCACATCTTTGATTCTCTTCGTTCTCCTAGCTTCACTAATGGCTCTACTTAAACCCTCTGCTACCAAAAGAAAGAGGTAGGGTGAGAGTGAGCATCCCTATCTAACCTCCCTTGAAGACTTAAAGAAGTTTGATGCTTATCCATTAATCAATACTGCAAAGGAGGCAGTAGTCACACATCCCATAATCCACTTGACCAAAGGAAGTGAGAACCCTATGTGAATTAAGAGCAAGCGAAGGTACAACCAAGAGACCCTATCATACGCCTTAAAAAGATCTAACTTAATCACTGCTGTTGGCATATGTGAGGTTTTAATAGTGTGCAGTCCCTCTTGTGCTAATATTATAGCCTCATTTATCTGGCGCCTTTCTAGGAACCTGAACTACTTAGGTGAGATTTCTTGTGGGAGGACAATTTTCATTCTAACTGCAATGACCTTGGAAATAATTTTGTAAATGCAGTTGCATAGGGAGATAGGCCTAAAGCCATCAAAAGTCTTAGGACAATCCACTTTTGGGATGAGAGCAATAAAAGTGGAATTAAAAGATACATGCACTCTACCATAAGTTCTCACTTCTTCAACCACTTCGAGCAGGTCGTCACCCAACAGGTCAAAAAACTCAATATAGAATTCCACAGTCCAGCCATCTGGGCCTGGACTTCTATCTTTCTTAAAGAAATTAAGAACATAAAGAAGTTCCTCCCTTATGACTGCCCTATACATCCTCTCATTGTCTTCTTCTCCAACCAATCTTGGGAGATAAGATGCCACCTTGTGGATTTCTTCTATGTTTGCTCTGATTGGTTCTTTAAACACCCACTCAAAACGCTGCACTCTTTAACCAGCCAGATCCTGAAAGTTGCTAACTTCCTCCCTTTCCTGACTTCTATCTTTCTTAAAGAAATTAAGAACATAAAGAAGTTCCTCCCTTGTGACTGCCCTATACATCCTCTCATTGTCTTCTTCTCCAACCAATCTTGGGAGATAAGATGCCACCTTGTGGATTTCTTCTATGTTTGCTCTGATTGGTTCTTTAAACACCCACTCAAAACGCTACACTCTTTAACCAGCCAGATCCTGAAAGTTGCTAACTTCCTCCCTTTCCTATTGGTTAGTTCCCAGATTGTATCAACACTCTTTCCGTGGTTGGAAAATTTTTGAAAAAATTTGGTATTTTGATCCCCCAATTCAATCCAGGTAGCCCTACTCTTGAGCCTCCTTTCCCTTATCCTATCTTGAAGTAACGTTGCCTTTTTTTACTCCAAATGCTTCAAAATGACCTGATTCTCATCATTGCATTGATATCCTAGATTATTATTAAAAAGTGATTACNNNNGATTCTCATCATTGCATTGATATCCTAGATTATTATTAAAAAGTGATTACAATTTCTTCTCCACTTTTTTTAGCTGACCATCCCTTACTCTGTCTTTTTCTTGCCCAGTTGCCATCTTCTCCTAACTCTTTTCATAGCCTTTACAAATTGTTCACAAGCAGTGCCCTCCTGTGAAGGATCATACCACAACCAATTTACCTTCACCAGATCCAGAAACTCTTCCTCGCTAGCCCATCCTAGATTAAACTTGAAAGGAGCTCTTGGATTTGGATCACTTTTATCCAATTCCAAAACAATTGGAAAGTGCTCTGAGCATTTGTTGGATCCTACCCATGATCGGTACCTTTCTAGCTTTTGCAGAAAGTCCCCATGGATCAAAAATCTATAAATCCTATTGGAAACACAATCTGTCCCTGATCTATTATTGCTCCAAGTTGGCTTGAGCTTAATAGGCTCAATGTCCACAACGTTTGGCTGATTAAACAAGTTATGGAAAAATCCATCCAATCTATCCCCTCTAGCACTGGACCCCCATATCTCCTTTCTACTAAAAAGTAAGTTTTAAGTCCCCCCCTCCAATAATGAGGTTATCAACTTTAAAACACTCGAAAGGAAATAATTTTTTCTAGTAAATTTGCTTACCCTCATAAAGCCCATACACATTTAGTAAGTTCAGAGTCAAGCCCAAGCTTTTACTGTAAACCTTTGTGAAAAGCCCTGAATGAACAGAGAAAGAATTAATAAGGGATACATTATGATTTCAACCAGTAATCAAACCCCTTGAAAACCCCTTTGAATCTAAAGCAAGAAAGTCACATCCTCCCAAAGACTTTTTGAGTTCAAAAGTTAACTGGTCTCCCTTTCCCATTGTCTCTTGTATTGGGACTATATCCGGTTTGTCTAACTCCAACAATTGCTTGAGGGCCAGTCCCTTGGCCTGCCCTCCTGGGGCTCTCATATTAACTGATAGTACTTTTATTGGGACATCGAGGAGGGGTTTAAGCCTGCTTTAAGGGCCCCTGTAATCAATCTCTGTTTATCTTGATTTGCTTCACTTGCAACTTGTCCCCCATCTCTTGAACATTGCCCTCAGGATATCGATTGAGCCATGAACTTCCAAACCTCGTTCCTCAACATCTTTCCTTTGGATTGAATCCACAAATTTACCCTCCCTACAACAATCTTCAACAGAGATCTCCTTCTTCCACCAAACCTTTTTGAAGAAATACTTATCATAGTCCTTATGCACGTGGCCATAGGCATGGCACTTTGTGCATCTAAATGGGATGTTCTAATAATTGATAATCTAGAAATAAGGAGATATTCTGAAATAGCGTAATTACATATATATATAATATGAAATGAAGACGCCTGGGTTCGAACCAGGAATTCCAGCCCGGGCTGGTATCTTGTCCGATGGGTGTAAGGAGAAGCTCATCGCTCGGGTTACCTTGAAGGCAACCCTGCGCTTGTCCCCGGGCCCGAGGTAACCTAGCCTGCGCTTGTCCCCGGGCCCGAGGTAACCTAGCTCAGAGTAAGGTAAAGGAGATATTCTGAAATAGGTTTTCAACCACCCATTACAAAATCCACCAACTCATAAAGACCAAGACTGACATCTTTCTCGACTAGCAATCTTGCCATAGACTTGACATTACTAGTAAAAAAGCTATCATCGATTAGAAGTGTCTTAGCAAGAAAATTCCTAATAACAGTAAGGGCTTGTACTGTCCAGAGCTCCATGGGTAAGGTGAGTAGCTTCACCTAGATTGGAGTTTTCTTCATAAGTTCTTCTTTGGCATCAAATAAAGGATGCCATGGCTTCATGGATTGTCGTTTCTCGGGTTAATGTTTACAACTTTTGGGTTTAATATCCTCCAATACTCTACCTTGGCTGACTCCAATTCTGGATATGCCCTCGATGACAGCAAATGGACACTTCCACAACAGATTGATGTTATCCACAACAACAATATTATTCTTCAGATCTGTGTGGCTTGAGTATTCTGAATCTTAAATTGAATATCAACCGGTGGCTAGTTGTAATCAATTCACCGACCCAATACTATTGAATCATTGTCAACCTGTACGCTATTAATGGCAGCGTGGGTTATATTTCAGACTAGCAGCTGCTAACAAGATGCTCGTACTTGTTTCCTTGCACTGTCGGTTGCACAGACTGTATGGAATTCTTCTGTAATGGTGTCTACAATAGCGATTTCTGTTCTGATTATACTCTTCGATTTGAGATTTATTTTTTAATTTTTGTCAATGTGTACTGTGTAGTATAGAGGTCAAAGACCCTGAAAATCAGAGAATTTTGAAATTTTGAGCGGCCAAAGGCATGTAGTGATGTTGCCAAGGGGAACATTTTGACCAAGGGTCTGGTGGCCAAAGGTCGGGATCAGGCTGGCTCTGATACCAAATGTGACGGACCAATCCGGTTCAGATCACACTCATCCAAAATATTTGGAACAATATAAAGAAATCCATGTTGATAAATAATATATTGAATAAAATGTATGAGATATGACAGTATGATCATGATTACAAATGAGGGCCATATATATTCCCAAGCAGGGGTGCCCTTTCACTAAGATGCATGTCTCTTCATTTAAGGTGCCTCTTCATAAATGATTAATTATTATTGATTTTTATATATTTGTGTTTATTACATTATGTTCCTTCATATTCACATGTGGTTAGTACTCTTTGGAGGATCAAGATAATATGATAGTGATATTATAGGTGACAGGTTCTTTACATATGCTAATGGTTGATTCCGGGACTGCAATAGGTATAGATTTGCAGGTAGTAGATTTGTGGAGTTGTAGAGTAAGAAGATAGGTGTTGGTGTAACAAGCAGGGGTGCCCTTTCACTAAGATGCATGTCTCTTCATTTAAGGTGCTTCTTCATAAATGATTAATTATTGTTATTTAATTATTATTTATTTTTATATATTTGTGTTTATTACATTATGTTCCTTCATATTCACATGTGGTTAGTACTCTTTGGAGGATCGAGATAATATGATAGTGATATCATAGGTGACAGGTTCTTTACATATGCTAATGGTTGATTCCGGGACTGCAATAAGTATAGATTTGTAGGTAGTAGATTTGTGGAGTTGTAGAGTAAGAAGATAGGTGTTGGTGTAAACACTTTCTTTGTAGAGAGGGAGTGTTTGTTTTTGTGTCACTTTAAAAGTGTTTACACCATGTTCAGGGTTGGGTTACTTTAAAAGTGTTTACACCATGTTTTAGGGTGCTTCATGAGATTTGGGATACGTAGTCTGGATACGTAGTCTATGTTCAGCCCCTAGATGGTTTGAGATGGATTGGCACATGTGAGATGGTTCATGATGGATTTGTACAATGGAGATAGCTTGCTTCATTGGTTACTTGACCTCAGCTAGGTGTTGGCTTGGCATTCTTCCCTAGGGTGTTGGAGTTCTTTTGAAACCTTGGAGGACGTCCTTCATTGTGGCCACATGGAGAAGTTCACTTGCTTGGAGAACTCCCTACTTAGGAGGAGGATTGTTGTGCATCTTGGAGGAGGGCATCAGGCCCCAGACAACACGAGGTTGCTTGGATTTTTGGTTGGAGGCTTGGAGTTGGCTCAGGGATGGTTGGGTCACAGAAGTGTTCATGCAAGGGCAGTGGACCTAGAGGAGCACATGGCTTACAAAGAGTGATGGAGATGGTGTGGGCTTGTGATGGAGGGGTGTGGACACACTTTGTGTAGCTCCATCATCTTGGAACCCAGCATGACATGTGTACCCGTGGAGTGAAGCGCTTCACTTGTGTTGGTCTACATGAGCTTGTTGTAGATTGCTTGTAAGGGCTTGGGCCCAAATTGTATTTTTGGCCTTCCTCACCTCCCATATATATAGAGTCCTTCATCATCATTCCTTCACTCATCATTATATTTCACTGTTGTGTAGAGATGTGATCTTGAGGAGTGCACACTAGTCTTCCTTCTCTCTCTTGATCTTCATTTGTACTTGGTCTCTCTCTCTCTTGGAGTTGCCAAGGTTTTGTGGTCTTCCTTAAGTCTAGGGTTAGGGTTTCATACCTTGGAGGTTTGAGATTAGGGTTTTTTGATGAAACTTTAGGGTGTATTTGGTTAAGAAAAAGAAGAGAAGAGGACATCTTGCCTTGGAGGACTTGTTTGAGTAATTCATGCATGTTGGAGCTCCTTGGTTGAGCTAGGGTTTTGGAGAGCTAGTCGAGTGCACTAGCCTTGTGATAAAGCTATGGTACATACAATAACTTCATCTATGCATATTAATGAAGTTTTGGGCTGCCCACAACTTGTGAAAATTCCAGATCTTATTTCCAGCCATGTACGTTCTTCATGAATTGTAATTTACAGCTATATATGTTTTGCTAATTTGACATAAGTAAAGGGCAATTTTGTTTGGTGAATTGACATCATAATTGAAGATGTTAAGGGCTGTTTTATTGCTGTTATAACTGCTAAAAGGAGTTCAAAGATATGGTTTATGCATGATAAGATTGCTATAGAGAGCTGAAACTTATCAAATCACTTCGGTATCTTTTCTGTTGATGAATGCATCTATGTGAGACGTTCTCCAGCTTACAAACCTGTGAGGTGTGGATCATTGCTGCTATGTGAAGTCTTTCTTTCAGCTTACAAACCTGAGAGAAAGCCCCTAAGAAGGGTACGGGGTTCTT
>CBVK0100519591.1:0-11546 GCA_900067695.1 Picea abies
CTAAAAGGGATATTTTGCATATGAGTGGGATAGGGGTGCCATTAGGAGTTTTTTTTGTAGTAGGGATAGATCTTAAGGCCTTGACAATCATTAGCAAATGAAGCTTCTAGAGCCATGGTATTTGAACAAGGTCTCAACAACCACACAAACTTAGATCACAGGTCTGTTGGTGTGATATGGACATCATTGAGATATTTTTCATACCAAGAATGGGTCTTAGGGCCTTAACCATGGAAAATGAAGGAAAAAATGGTTTCATGATCTAAATTAGTATTCTAGAGATCATAAGCCATTAATGACACCTTGAAACAACACAAAAACCCTATAGAAGGAATCCTTACCCTCTGAATGATATATGGGCACCATTAAAAAGTTATAGACATAATAGATGCGCCCTAGGATTTTTACCATAGTCATGGGAAGAAATAAAGGGTACTACGAACCAAATGAAGCTTTAAGGCTCATGAGTCTCGAATGGGTTCTTGAACCACTACATGAGCCCTTTAGAGGGGATATTTAACCTTTTATTAGGCTAGGATGGTTTTTTCACCAAGGATGGGCCCGAGGGTTTGAACCATGGTAAGGAGAGTAAATAACAAGAATCAAGTTGTATGTAAATATTTTAATGAATTTAGTCCATGAAAATGGCCTCAATGAACCACATAGCCCCCCAAAAAATAAATATTTGATCTCCAATTGGGATATGGGAATCTATTGGAGTTTTTTCATACTATAGATGGATCTTGGGGTATTAACAATGGTCGAGTAGGGAAAACAAGGGCCATATGACCTAAGTGAACCCTTTAGGGCTCATGGGATAAAATGAAGTCTTGAACCACTACGCATTCAGTTTAGAGAGGACCTTTAGACACCAAGTGAGATACATACTCCATTAGGAATTTTTGTTTACCGAGGATGGGTCTCAAGGACTTAACCATGGCATATGGGGGCCATTAAAATGTTTTCCATGCTAGATGGTACTTGAGACACCACTCATGGTCCAAGAATAAAAAAATAATGTACTAGGGATTAATATGTTTTTTTATTGTTCATGGATCATGCATCAGGTCTAAAACAACCATACTAATCTTGTACATGGAATATTTGGCCCACTAGTAGAATATGGAAACCACTACAAGGTTGGGCACAATAGGGATTTGTATCAAGTCCATAAATATAGTCCAAGGACAACCACTATCAACCACTATCATATTAGGGAGAACCACATAATTCCATATTAATATATGAATATAATATAATGATTAAAGTATTAAGTTATGCCAAGAGAAGAATCTTTTCCAATTATAAATTGAAGAATTAATACATTAATCTATCTATGAATTATTTAAGGAAAAGGTGAATATTACTATAAATAGGTTATTCATAGTTATCAATGCCTTTGAAACTAACAACATTGTTATCACTTGGAATGGTAACACGAAAACTAGTGGTGTGACATATGACCATGATCCCTAAAAGAATCTCCTAGGCTCCTAGTGATTGTCCCTAAACCATGATCAGGGCCCTAATACCAATCCTTAGTGTGAAAAACCTCTAAAAATGGCCATATTATACTTGTGGGATACTGATTCCATTTATAGGGATTATGTGATACTTTTGGAACCTATGCATGGTCCATGAAACATAAAATAAACTTTTATCACCCAATACATTGGTTTTAATCCTTAGACCATGGGAAATTTCTCAAGAACCGTATAGTGTGGAAAACCTCCTAATCGTTAACATATGGCCATGTCCAAGGACTTGAAACCCATCCTTGGTGAATTTTTTTTATTAATAGTGTATGTATCTCACTTGATGGCTAGAGATCCCCTCTAAATGGCATGTATAGTGGTTCAAAACCTCTATTTGTCCCATGAGCCTTGGAAGATTTATTTAGATCACATGGACATTTTTTTCTAACTTAACCATAGTCAAGATTACAGAATCCACCCGGGTGAAATCATGAAGGTGGGTTACACTTTTGCTTGTTTTATGACATGTCACGAAAGTGTAACCCACCTTCGTGATTCCACCCACCCCTAATACAAAAAATATCATATAGGCTCCCATATCACACTTGAAAGTCAAAGATCCATTTTAGAGGGTTTGTGTGGTGTTTTTAGGTCACATTCAGGGACCCGATCCTTAATATATTTAAATATCACTTGGTGAACTTTATTTCCTCCCATTACCACGATCAAGAACCTAAGACCCATCCTTAGTGAAAAAACTCCTTTTGGTACCCATATCCCAATGATATTCCAAATATTCCATCCAGGGCCTTTCTAATGGTTTAAGGACTCGATCATGGCTCATGAACCTTAAAAGCTTCATTTAGTTCCTAGATACCCTTTATTTTCTCCCATGACCAAGGTTAAGGCCTTAAGATCCATCTATTGTTTATAAATCATTATAATATTGTTCATATCTCATCCATAGGACACATATTCATATAAAGTGTTTGTGTGGTAGTTTAAGGTATCGTTAATGGATTATGAGTGTTCCTTGTATTCCTTGAGTGACCATAGTGGAGGCTCTGAGATGAATGCATGGTACATAGATTATCTTATTTTTTCCCATATATCACAGAGAGGCCAATGGTCCAAGTTTTTGTGATGGTTTGAGCTCTCATTCAGACATCAAAGCCTTACAGTCTTCATTTTGGGGAAAAGGCCCAAGACCCATCTCTTCTATGAATTAAATCCTAACGACAGACGCATTGCACTCAAGGACAAAGGTATTTTTGAACAAGAAAATATAATGCTTCTCATAAAACACTTCATATATAATTAGGATAAGTGAGGTAAGTGATATTACCACCCTACATTTATAGCCTAAGAATGAAAATCAATGTTCCAAATGAAAGGTACCTTGAATTGAAAGAAACTTAATTTAATACTATATTTTTTTTTCTTGTCCTTCTGATTTTAACTATACATAAAATCAAGTAAAGAAAATATGTAAAAGAAGATATTACAGTGTCAAGTAGAAATGTACAAAAATAAATACAAAACAAAAATTTATAACAACAATGATAATAACAAGAAATATGGACATACAATCATTTTAAAAGAAATTTAAATCTTGGAGAAATAGGAGTCAGTGTTGGTATGTAGTGGGAAGACAAAGGGTTAAACATTAATAAACCAACAAAACCCTTAGACACCGGCCCTTTTGGCATCACCTACAAGAAATTGAAGTCTCACTAGAGGCATCTAGAGGAGTTGTGGGAATGAAGTTTCTACAGTGATGAGGGGAAGTGAGGCATTCAACATGACCATACTATGCATTATCCATTCATCTACTATGTCTGCAGTTTTCATTAATGAACCTTTATTTATCATGCAATATACCCTATGTTTCACATTACTCCACTTAACATTCATTCATTCATCATTAACTTAAGTGTGCAGGATCATAACAACATATATCAATGACATATCCATAATACTAAACATTCACCATCATTGTGAAGTAGTCACAAATAGTAAAAAAATATATACTAACCATCCATCACATGCATCTGAAACATAACACACATAAGAAACACATCAATACACAAGGTTTTCATGTGGTTGACCCCAAACTGGGCTACGCCCACGATGGTTTTCTTCTTATTCATTCATTCATAATCTCCATTACATTCATGCTCACAAAGATCATACATAAATATTTAGTAAAAACCCAAACCTTCCCAATATTTTCTATATTGTAGTGCACACATATCTCTCTATTGATCTTCGTCTCAGCTCATACTTAACAACTCAACCAAAACAATGAACAATATGAACCACTAGCCAACTCTTCATTGAACACTCACTCTATTGGCTAAGCTCTCTAGTTTCTATTTTATACTACCTTCTACTCAAAAACCATTACATATTTATAATATTTCATTAGGGATAAGAACATTACAACATGGTTACAAAGTGGAAAAAATGTCCCAAAAATTCCTAAATAATTCCCATTTCTTGTGCATTGATTCCTGGTAATGCGCTAGCTGCTTTCTATGCGCACTACTTCTTTTCCAAAATTTCACCCGATCCATTTTTGCGCAATTCCCCAAATTTATCCAAAATAGTCTACTCAAACATGGCCCCAACACTCACATGTGGCTTGTCCCAAGCCACTTATTCCTACTACTTCTCTCCCTTTGCAGCGAGCTTGGTTGCCAAGAAGTTTGGAATTTGTTTCTCAGCAATGGCAACAATCACCTCCACCTGCTATTCTTTCTTTTCTAACTCTTTTCCTACCTACGTTGTTATCGGGCCTTGTAGATTCTCAGTAGTATCCCTGATGTCTTGTTTCACCATTCCTTGGGAAATTGGGATCTCTTATGTGAAATTTTATGCCTCTTCCTGTAATAACTCCATCTTTTTCCCAAGAGCGTGTTTCTTTTCTCTCATCTGGTTCATTTCAGAGTATAGATTCTTGTTGTCTTCCATTGTTGTCATATTCTCTTCTAGTGGAAATATTCTCATTGTATCCTTACACTTCTATGCTTTCTTCTGTGCACCTTGAATCATCTTCCCAATTACTTGTAAATCAAAATCTTCTATCAACTAAGTCCATACTTGTATTCTTTCTTCGCAAATTTTGGCAAACTTTGCGCCTAAACTCTTGATATTCTCAACAATCATGTTCACCATCTTCTCCCTTTGATCGCTCTCCTCAGGTGGAGTACCTAGTATTGCACATGGTTCCTAGTCTATACTATTTGAGTAGAATCCTTGAATAACTTCGCCAATCTTTAACACCTTCTCTTCTATTGGAGTATCCACCTCCATTAGTACTTATAAAGTTCCCTATACACTTGTTCGAATTCCTATTGCATCCTCTATTCCTTATGTGCACCCTCATCTCTTTCCATGGTTACTTGGTTGTAGTTGATACGCAAAGCGACATTCTCTCTCATGACCTTAACCAACTCATTGAAGGTATTTTCTACGTGCAAGTTGAGTTCTTGTGTAACAATGACCTGCAATCCTTGTAACATATCTATTGGAAACTTTCACAAATATAAGTCAATGTGACTTAAGCTTTGTGCTTACTCCTGCATCATGGTCGATGTGAATGATATCATCCCCAGTTCTATATGTACCATCCTGCGCTCCCCTGCTACTTCTAATGACTAAGAGACTACCAACCTCACTTATACAGTTTGTGTTGTCTTTGTTGTTTGTGCATATTCTACATGTCATGTTGGCATGATCCTTGCTGCTTGTGCGGGTTGAGTTCTTGCATAACAATGACCTACAGTCCTTGTAACATCTCTATTGGAAAATTTCACAAATATAAGTCAATTTGATTTAATATTTGTGCTTGCTACTAGATCTCGTTCAATGTGAATGCTATCATCCCCAATGCTATATTTACCATCCTACGCTCCCCTGCTACTTCTAATGACTAAGAGACCACTAGCCTCACCTCTACAGTTTGCGTTGTGTTTGTTGTATGTGCAACTTCTACATGTCATGTTGGCATGATCCTTGCTGTTTCTAATATTTGCGCAACTTGGTCATGTGATATTGCATATTTTTATTCATCTCCTCTTGTTGTTTTGACATGTAGTGAAACATGTCATCCGCAACTTCCTTAACCTAATCACCAATCTTTCTCTGATCTTCCTCCGTAATTTTTTGTGTATTTGATTCCTTCATAGTCTTAAAATTCTTTTTCTATGGCAGTAACGTTCCTTTTTTATATATTTCCTATTATCCCCTAGTCACTCTAGAGTCTTCCCTTTGTCATTTCTTGGCCCTTATTCTTCTTCTCTTCTTGGTATTTCTTCAATATCGGGTTGTTGTGTATATGGTTTCTCAATCTTTTTCGATGGGATTTTCCAATCTGCATCCTAGTCTTCCATGATGAGTCCCATTTCTTCCTATGTTATCATGTACTGCGTGGCGAGCCATTCTTCTCATGCATCCTTCTTTGTTTGAATTTAAAGATGGTGGAAATCATCCTTGAACCATGAAACAAACTTATATGCTTCTACTATATGTTGTTGTATCTGTGGTGTATCCTGAATACAATTCCTAATGGTCTCCTTGTAAATATATAAAAAATATTTTTTCTAATTCTCGCTCCTTATGCACAATATGCCACAAGTTCTGTTATCTTGAGGCCAATCATTCCTTATACTTTTCTCCCAAAAATTATGCATCATCTTTCTCCCTCCATACTGCTAATGCAATTAAAATTAATAATCATGCGTAGACAAGTTTAGTTCCTTTATCTTCTGCCTCTTCACAGTCAATCAAGAACTAGTTGAGGAAAAATGTCACCCAGTTCATCTACACGCCCTCGATGCACTTATCGGCTACTGCTATGAATGGAGATGGTACTTGGTCATTATAGCACTTCCTTAACAACTTACAGGCCAATACTTATTTTGAAAACCTGACTATAGGTTTTCATATGCTCACTACATCCAAACAGTGCACTCCTTTGTGAATATGAAACTTCTCTTTCATGCTCTATGATAAATCCTTCTCATTCTTCTTGTATGAAAATAATAGTGAGGGGTCCTCCCCTTGTGATGGTAGTCAAGTAATTCTCACAATAAGATAGGTGTCAAGGGATACTAACCTATCGAGCCATAAGTAACCTCCATGTACATAGTTGAACAACATCTCTACGTAGGTGTTGGTTTTTTTTCTCCTTCCAAAATGTGGTATGTAACATAAATTTAGGATGCCATCTTTATCCAACCTTATTTCCCATGTTTTTGGATCTATCATGATTATCTATGTTTATGTGTTGATATGTTTCTTCAAATACTTTCTTGGCACTAGCTTTGGGAATTTCTTCTCGTCTGAAGTGTCATGGTCTACATACTTTAAATTCGGTATCAAGACTAACATATTTTCTTCCACGATCACTCCAGGTGGGATTTATTGCTTCATAAGAGGATACATAGCATCTTTCAACAACTTGAATAGCTTCGCTCTATCCTTCCTTGGTGGTATGTAATCTCTTGGAAATTTTTCCTCTGATGAGGATGTCATCGAGGTTTCTTCAACTATACGTACTATTGTTGGATGACTTCATTGTTTCCTTGGTTCTCATGTTGATATCGCTACTACCTTGGGTGGTGCCATCTCTCTCTACAATATTCTCCCTATGACTAACACTTGTAACTCTTCAACACTCTCTCAACTCTACAAATCCTTCTCACTCGGCTCTCTATTGAAACTATAATCATTCATAACATTTCCTTGTAAACCCTTCTCTTTATTTTATAAGCCATAGAGAATGGTGAACTTATATTCGCACCTAAAATTGTTGTTTAATCCACCAGTGCTATGAGGTCAATGCATTCCTTAACCCTGCATTAACTCTGAAACTTTCACGTGTCTGCGTCTATATTTTTTATCCTGCTATGATCTATTTGGTACTTTCCATTTATTATGACATGTCTCCACCATTTTTTCATGATGTTTCCTCATGAGTTATTTTTCCCACCTTGTGTCCTCTTTAATTATCTTAATTGTTATGTGTGTGATCGCCTCTCTCTGCACGATCACCTCTGTGTGCAACCTGCTTCCTCCATCTGTATACCTTGTTTCCTGCTTCTTTCTTTTTTGCCACATTTTACTATTTATATTTTTTACTTCCTAATCTTAACTCCTTTGAACGTTGATTCACTCCTAAACTTTCTACTTCTTCCCTGAACAATTTTCTTTCTTTTTCCCTTTAGTTTACTTTTTCTTTCTTTTTCCCTTTAGTTGACTTTTTCTTTCTTTTTCCCTTTAGTTTACTTTATCTTTCTTTTTCTTCCTTTTATTTTTGTATATATAAACTATAATACATATATAAAGTTAATACACAACCATATTAGTGTGAAAAAGGGTAGACTTCCATGTATAGTTTCAACTGACTCTCATTCACTATCCCTTCCACGACTTCTCCATCCTACTTCTCCAACTAAGCATCACCTTCTTTTGTCACATATTTGATCATACATGGTCCTAACCAATGCATATGGAAATTCCTTGGTTGTTTTTTAAACTTAATTTCATAGAGTAATACTAAGTCTCATGTCTAAAATTTCTTCGGCTTGATATGTCTATCATGCCAATCTTTCCCACTTTCTTTATGTACTTGTTGATGGAAACCTAGGACAAAACAATCTTCTTCTAATTACATTAGTTATGACAATCTCTTTTCCACTTCATTTGAATATGTAAGCTCTATCATCACAACAATGCGGACAATCTTCTCATATGAGACTACCATTGGGCTGATCCACTCTGATTCTTCAACAAGTTCTATAATTTTAGCCTCTAACATCCGTTCTATCTCTTCTTTTACCTTATTCTTATATTTTTCTTTCATTCTATAGGATCTTTGTCGTATGGGTTTGGCATCCGATTTCAACGAAATCTTCATTTCTCCTAACTCTCTAGTGATTCCTTTCATCAATGACAAAGTAGTTGGAAAAAAATCTTGATATTCATGCAACAAGTCGATAATCCTTTTGACTCTCTCATTGCTCCAGTAGTCTCCTATGTTGGGAAATTTTGACTTATCTTATGTACCAATGTTCACTTTGTATTTTCTTATGGGTTTGCGTATATATATGACTCAATCTCTGGTCCTTCTATTGTGTTCTCCCCTTTGGTTTTTGGTATCTGAAAATTTATTGGGTCTTCATCCTCTTGGTTTTCTTCAACAACATTATAGCAGTGAAATATCTTTTCGACTATTGTAGTAACACTTTGTGTATTGTACATCATCCTTCTATATGTAATGTACCTCAAATTTGTCATAAAAAAAAAAAATTCTATGGGGCATGATTCTCCATTTCTATTTTATACGTTTGTCGATAAAGCGAAGAAATCTTCATCCATGTTATAAATTTATGTGACGTAACATAAGTTCATCCTACCACATGATACCATATCCATACCTATCTAACTTTCTTTGGATAGAAATCTTATACGACTAATTCACCAAGGATTCTAGTAATTCCATTTAGTCTTCAACCTCCTCACATATATATAATATCTATACAATAAATTAGTCTTAGGACTTATAGTCCTAATATCTCTTTAAATAAGAGATTCCTATGTTTTGCATGCAAGACTATTTAATTTGACGTTTGAAAACATAAATTTAATTTACCATATATATATATATATATAGTCATGGGGTCAGATTTATACCCCACGGCTGAAATATGTGACTTAGTGATATGCGCTTAGAATCCATATATATAGCCTCGATCATACATGGGTTCCTTTACGAATTACCCATGATTAGTGATAATTCCAATCCTTTTACCTAACAGAGTTTGAGTAACAAGATCATGTGTTAACTTTGAATTAACTAAAGGATGCTCCAACGAACCTCCTCTTGGATGATAAGCTAACTGTAATAATATAGTTGGAGTGTATGAGTTCCCACTCGCCGAGTCACAGAGGGATTCATTTACTTTGCAATGCATTGATGTGAAAAGAGGGGTATATTGTCAAAAGGGAGTTAAGGCTGTGTATCTACCATTTAATGGAAGTTTTGTGTGTGTGAATTACAATGCTTTCACCTGGATCTTCATTGATTATAGTCATGCGATCTTGGCCCTTGTCACATGGCTAAACCGTCCTTCGTACCTTCAACATTTAACTCAGTAGTTAAGGTTCCTATAAGGATTTTAACATGTTTACTGTTTTCATCTTGTAGTCTTTCGAGAGGATCTGCGTATTATTTTCTCACTGGAGCGCTTTCACAATTTGGGGAAAAGGTTACCAGGTTGAACGACATCACCATTTGCCCTCCCTGGTAATATTTATTTAACACTATGTTATGGTTATTAAACGACGTTTGGTTCTTTAGTATAGTGGGAGAAATTTTGTGCTGGAACTCTGATTATGATTTCTTCTGAAATAAATCTTTCCTGTAGCTACCATTCTTTTCTAACTCTCGAGGTTAAACTTACTTCGGGGAAGGTAGTCTTCACTGGTGGTTATATTCAATACTTTTGACACCCTTACAATACCCATTACCCGAGTACCTACATTCCCGAACAGTCCTCTTAGCGGGGTCGCAAGGCTACACTTACTTAAGGTTTTGCAATGTCCCTCTATTCATTTCTAGGGTTTAACCTTAGTTAATTGTTAATGTTATTTAGTTTTTGAATCCTTTTATTCTCATGCGGAAGTATTAATCCCTGAATAAACTCGGATAGGGTAGAAACCCTATTGAGGATCGTACCTCTGAGTGTTTTTACTTCGATGAATCCTGACAAGCCACCCGCTAGTCGAACGTGCCAAAGGGATTTTTGTAACTTTCATATAGTAGAGTAGTTACCCTAAATCCCGAATGATTCATAAGGAAAACACTTTGTATAAGCAATACACGAATCTAAGGCAACTTCTTGTTATGATTATGTTATTATCATTTTGAGGGTGGAAACCACCATTTACGAAAGGTATTCAACATAAGTATTATTCTGGGTGAGGTTTGTGTAAAGTGATGAAATACATTTTTCTCTATACTTCTTGTTCATTTTAATTATTAGAAGGTTCTCTTTGATTTTTCCTTCCGATATAAGCATTCATGGAATTGATTAACGCGACCTAAGGATGGGATCCTTAGTCTTTGTGAGGGTAACCATCAGGTCGACCTCGGCCCACTTTTCCCTCCCAGTCCAGGGATGACTTCATCGACTGCGTGGAGACAATGCAACCATCACCGTGACCCCAAGTTGAGTAAGATTTAAAATTTTATGTAATCCTCTCTTTTAGTTAATTAAATCTTATATTTAAAGTTAAGTTTTCATAATTAAATTCTATCATTACTCATTGCTATTATTTGTCCCCTTATAGGGTTGGAGTGTCTGAGGGCTTCGGGATTTTAGGCATACCCTCATACAAAAGGTACTTGGGTTCCTTTACAATGTTCTCAGATCTTATCGCTCTGGATTTAAAACCATGAAATCCTAGGTTCCAGTCTAGATTTTCATGTTGGATATGTACAATTCTCATTCCGACTATTGTTAGTACAATGAATGTAAAGTTGAAATGTTATCCTTTATTGGGAACCATATCGTAGGTCTTATGTAAATTTTGGTATACTTTTAATTTCGGATTTGAAAAGAGTATAGCTAATATTTAGGTCACGGGTCTTCTCTCTTATATACCTTAAATGAAATACAGTGATTTATAATGATTTTAATTCCATCTTTGTGGATACGTTATTTAGAAATTAATTTAATTGATCGAGATTATATGATTTCTTTTTTTTTAATTGTTTCCGATACGATTATGTCTTCTAGAAAACTTAGTTGTATCAATAGAGCTATTGGTTTTTCCTTTATCTCATTGTTGTTTGATTGTATAGAGATTGGGATGAGTTGTTTCGAATCTTATCATATTACATAATACATGGGAGAAAAAGGGTCTTGGATTCTCTGTTTCGAAAACATTTGTCAGCTTTCAATGTCTAGCATTGCGTTTTCATGGTTTAGGTTACACAACTATTGGAAAACTCGATTAACTAGGTAGTATATGAAGGGGCATATGGATACATGTTACTATTCC
>CBVK0100519642.1:0-14744 GCA_900067695.1 Picea abies
TTGGGAAATAAATCACTTAGAAACTCTATAAAAAGGATGGAGGAGGAGTACCATGGATCTCTTCTTTTATGCATAACGTTACGCTGTAGAATTTATGTCTTGACTGACTTATCTTGTGGGACTTAGGATACCCAACTCAGGTAACGAGTGGTAGCTCGACCTTGTGAGACGAGATAGTTTCTAGATGTTCTTCGGTTTACTATTTGTGGCCCCTTTATGGCTCGGGGGGATCAGGGGGAAGAAGAGTACCCCTAGCGTTGGCTGGGAGGTACCAGTGAAGTCACATTGGTCGGCAAGAGTGATCTGGACGGAGTGTGTGGGACAATG
Organism: Picea abies; assembly: GCA_900067695.1. Classification (NCBI taxonomy): domain Eukaryota; kingdom Viridiplantae; phylum Streptophyta; class Pinopsida; order Pinales; family Pinaceae; genus Picea; species Picea abies. Next base: position 328 of record CBVK0100519642.1, read on the forward strand.
ACTCGGAGTCATCACCTTGGGATACGGTATGCCTACGTTTATTTTGAATGGTAGATAAATATGGTTCTTGCGCTTTCATTTCTGTACTTTTAATTGTGTAATGAAAAGTGTTTTACTCAGTGTTTTTAATCGAGAACTTAAAGTCATTATAGCTTTACGCTCGTTGCTTTAATTGATTTCCTTGGAAACCGATCCCTAATTGCTATGACTGTTCTGTTTTGTTTTAATGATTATAATGAAGAGATTGTTCTTTATCTTTTGTCCTCGTCCCTAGATCATCATCCCATGCCTGAGCAGTCGACTAGGAGCCAAATCGACGACCGTCACTTCGGTGCATAGTGAGCTATATATTCTAATGCCCTTCTTTTCTATGCATGGATGATGAGCGAAGGATGTTTTTTCCCAGTTGTCTACCCCTGTTGATTGTTCCTGGTTGATGGATTGTCTGTGACTGAATACCTCTGTGTATTGTTTATCTTTTCTCTCCGCGATCAACTCAATACCCTCTGCATTTTTATATCACCTCTGCAGTTTCGGATGGCATTTTATTCTCTGCGATTTCCATGACAGTTCCCAGCTCTTGAATGGAGAAATCTAAACGTTGTCCACTTGAATGAAAGTGTTTTCTTTTAAAAAATAATCATGACTGTGATTTGGATTTATTTATTGACAGTAACTGATTGTATGACATCCTCTTTTTTCTATTAGACACTGCTGTCGAACCTTCAGACATCATTTTTATTTTACCTACTTCTTTGACTGAGAACTTGCATGATTTCATTATATATTGAGAGTACCTACTTCTTTGACTGAGAACTTGCATGATTTCATTATATATTGAGAGAAAATTTTTACTACGATTTTAATCGGTGTAGACAGTGATTAATCATATCTGCTTACAGTCATTTTTTTACCTTTAGACCTCACTTTATTTGTTATTGTGAAATCACCCATTTCATTGCGACTTTCGTTTAGCAAATGGCTTTGAATTTGCTTATTCTGTGTCTGCAATTTCACCTTTATTGAGTGACTGTTAGTGTTATTGTTTTTCCTTGTTAAAATAGTGGTATTGCGATTTCACTTATACTACTATTTCTTTAAAATAGCGTTATGGTTATCTCTGGTTAAAAGAGAGTCATAGCGACTGATAGGCATAGTTTTATGCCCAACGATATATAGTTTATTGTTACTTATTTAATCTATGCGCAGCGATATAGTTCTGTAATATGGAGTTAATGTTATTCTTTAATATACGCACATCATTATACAGTGTTATTGTTATTTTGCACTGTGATATATTTCTCTAATATAGGGTTATTATTATTCTTGTTAAAAGATAGGCATAGCGAACGATAGACATAGTTTTTACGCCCAACAATATGTAGTGTTATCGTTAGTTCTTTAAATATATGCACAATGATATATTCCTTAAAATGTGTTATTGCAATTTCTTTAAAATACGCCCAACGATATATATTGTTATTGTTATTTATTAATATATGACACACCGACTTCCTTGAGGATATCCCAGCTCTTTTACTTGTTCCAATGAATGCAAACTTACCTCACTTTATTTGTTTTGAGTGCAAATTTCAATGCTTATTTTTAACATATATTTTTTACTGTGATTTTACTTGTTCCAATGACCGCGAACTCACATTACTTTAATTTATTGTGAGTGAAAATTTCAATGTGATTTTAATACAAATTCGGACTATGTATTTACTATGTAATGGTTGTGTTTTCACTTGTGTATTGGATGCATTTTTCTGGGGTAACGGTTTTGTTTCTATAGGAATAATGGCATCATTTTTGCAGGTGAATGTCATCTTTTTTGGTGGGCGAATGACAGTGGGGTATTATGGGATAGACAATGTTGATTTTGTTGTGTTTGACTATGTTTTCACCCATTTTTATTGATAGACAACGTGTGATATAAATTGCAGTGACCATATGCATTAAGAAGCAATGATTTTATTGATAGATAGCACCATATGTAGATGGCAACGATTTATACATTTAATGGCACAACGATATCATATTTTGCCTAACACTGTCATGTTTTCACTCAACAATGTCATTTAACTTAGCATTATATCCTTGACAGTATATATCCTTATTATATATCATTATTATACCTCATTAAGGGTCAACATTACATTTAGATGTTAATGTATTTATGGTATGTCATTATTGTTAATTTCATTCATTAAATCTTATTGTATGGGAAGCAAAAATATAGAGAATCAAGACAACAATGATATTTTTGTATACAACAACGATTGTTGATGCGTGGTATGCAGTGTATAACTAGCAAATTTAATAGGTAATGGCAACGTTTTTATATCTAATGTGATACATAATATCAATATTTAGATTATATAGACAACAATTTTATTATATGGTGTCTGTTAAAGGATAGTGTTTCCATATTTAAAAGATATGTTCTTATTGCATAAAAGACATGTTCCATTTTTTGTTTCAGTTAAACGATAGCGAATTTCCTTCTTACGAAAATACCTACCCAATAACGGAATTGGAGAATAGTTACAATGAGCTAATTGTTGATAAATTTTATTTTATGTGTACCGATTGATTTTTTTCTGCAAGGAATTTATTGTGTTGTGTGAAGGTCATGGTCGTCTTGTTGACTTGTCAATTGGGTGCTAGGGCTAGTCGTCAGGGGTTATATAGTTAACTGGATCTCCTAGCGTGTTGATTTTGAATTGTGTTGAGGGTCCAGTTATTTTGTTGTGCCACGGTTTTTGTAGTGCCCATCACCTAGCGACGACATGATTCTTGATGAGGGGATCATTGTGTTCCCTAATGGATAGACATGAATGATAACTTGGTCGAAGTTTGTGCTACCCATTGTGGGAATTTGCTCGTGTAGTTGTTGTTAGAATTTGGGTTGTAATTCCTTCATGCATTTGGTTTTGCGCACCATAGAGGTTCTAGTTATTGGTCGTCAAGGTCGTTGGGTTGGGATTGTGTATGTTTTCCTTAGCTTGTAGGCATTTTCGTGTTGTGTGTGTCGGGCAGGTAGTTCATTTCTTTCTTTGATTTACGCATGTCTTGCCTAGTTTCTCTTGGTGCTAGTGCAGGGATTCATAGTTGTATGTTGCCTGATATGCATTATTTTGTTCGTCGTTAGGTTGTGTGGTTCCACTTTTTGTCGCCGTTGCCTTCCTGCCTAAAAGAAAAAAAAATGCATTTTCTGCTTCGCTTGTAGTCGTAAATGTCATGGGGTCGTTACAGATTCTAGCCGAGTATCTTCAATACATTCAAGGAAATCAACAATAGTTGAGATGCCAAATCATCACACACCATAAAGCCAAGTCTCTCATAGTTATGGATCAATTATGGATGCATAGTCATCTCCTTCCATCACTCTATAAAAGGAAAGGAACTCTATTGTAGAAGGAGGGAGAAATGTGAGTAAAGTTACACTGCTATAACACAAAGGAGATTCATCCAACATCTGTTTTCTTGAAATTCAACCTGAAATTGAGAGAGGTCCAAGGAGGAGTTGGAGCCAAGGGTACCAGAGAGGATTGCATCGAGACTCAAGGATTATGGTAAACTTGATGTAATGTTCTCTACATTTTATTAATAAAGATCAATGTTGTTTCCCCCTTTTAATGTTTGTTTAATCAATGATTATGTCTTTCATATGAAAATTTAGTCTCTTTGAGTAGATTAAAATATATCTACTTCAAATTTTCTTTTCTTTAGCTTGGATAGGTTGGAGAAAAGTGTTTCTTGTCTTTTTTGTGTAGGTGAAAGGGTGATAAAGAGATAGAGAGGAATCTCGATAGTTGCGTCATCCAAATACATGTGAGGAAAACCTTCATAAATAAGGTGCACTTTCCATCCATTCCCATAGAATAATAAGACAAATTTGATTGATCTAGAGTGTAAACTTATTGTTATCTATCACTTTATCAGTATTGAATCAAGTGAAGATCTAAGGGATAACTGGTTAGTTCATTGACCAGAATCCTTCATAGGAGTGGTGACTCCACTAAGGAACTAATCTCGTGGTATTTCCTCGGTTTGGACTAATCTTTCTTTAATTTAGCCTCTGAATGTGTTTCTGAGTCAATTATTGTCTTCCCCATTACCCTCTTAGAGAGTATATCTTCCATATTTGACTAATCTAGGCTTGATCCAAGTATTTATTTTTTAAATTTGTGGTGTGTCACATGTCTATTATTAGATAAAAAGCAACAATGTCACTAGTTGTAGTACTATTGACTAGTGGCAGTGCCGCTAGTTGCAGTACTACTGACCAGTGATAAGGACAAATTTTTACAACCCATGACAGGGGAAATGTTTTGCAAATTTCATAAGTTTCACTAGTGGTTTTTCTAATTGTAGATTGAAAATCCGTGATCATGTCGCAATTCAAGTGAAGGAAACCCATGACACCCCCTGTAGGGTCCACAAAAAATACATGTACGGTACAAAAAAAAATACGATTTTTGCAGAAACATTTCTAGGTTTTTTCCCATGAAGCTTAGGATCCCTATTCTTGGGAAAAAGATACTTTAGAACTTAGTTTTGATAGGAATTTTTAATCATTATTTTCATCGTATAACAAATAAAAAGAAAAAAATACATTTTGTGATCATCCCTTTTGGAGTATTTTAGTTCTTCTTTTCAGAATTGCATTGGAGTGTTGTTTGTGAATTTGGGCTATAAAATTCTCTTTTGGGGTGATTGATAGTCCCATTTAGATTTGATATATTTTCTTGGTTTTCCTCTTTAGGCCCTTTTCATTTGCAATTTTTTGGTTTTTTGTTGTTAGTGTAGACATTGGAGTGTGCATACTTGCATCACTACCAATATCACATTATCCCTAACCTTATTTTGGTCATTTTGGCTCGCATGTGTGTGTTTTCTTTTCTCTTTCATGAAAAGAAAAAGAAAAAAAATGTATTTCATTCTTGCATTTTTATGGTTTTAGCTTTTGGGTGTCTTTTGCATTGGAAAAAGTTTCTTTGGAAATCTTTTTTGGTTGACTAGAATGTTTGAGTGATGAAAGAGAGTGTTGTGAGGATTGTTTGCTGATTTTTTGTTTTAAAAAATTAAAGTGAAAAATACCTCTTCTTTCCCTTATCTAGAGTTCATCGTAAATAAAGTTGCATTTCATATTTTCCTCTTGATTTTTCATTGAAGAGTCCAAAACATCACTACAATTTCATCCATATACCCTTGGATTAATAAACAAACTTAATAAAGAAGAGCTTAATTTAAAATTAATCAAACTCTTTCTTTATAGAAAACCCACTTTAGATAAGACTTGGAGCCTTGGAATAGGTTGGAGAGTAAATTCTCTAAGGTTGGAAACTAAAAGTAGAGTCATTAGGGAGTAAATCCAGTGTTGCAAGAAGTGTCTCGAGAGCCTACTCTAACAAAGGAGTTAAGCAGTAGATTGCATCGAAGCGAGTAGAGTTATATCCTATCTCTATTCGTCAAGGCATTTGTCAGACAACTTGGAATACTACGTGTACAAGGAACCCAAGAGTGCCAAAACCTTCTGTGAGGTAGCGCTTTTGGAATTTTGGGCTTAGATACCCTACCCATATGTGTGGTTTGATATTTGATTGTTTGTTTGATCATCTGCTATGTGGTGGTATCCTTATTGGTCTATGATAGGAGGCTACACGGGTGACTGTGGGTAGGAAATCCTTGTAGTACATGAGGCAAACATTGATCACCTATTTTAGTACCCCTGGAGGGTGTTTTCTTTCATAGGGATACTTGCACCAGGAAGGATTTTTTGATTGGGGATTAGAAATTTTCTCTCATCCTTTTGCTAGTTGGGTTTCTATAGATTTGATCACATCAGAACTTTAGATTTCAAAAGGCTTGTACTATCTAGCCAATTTTCTTATTCATTTTATAGATTGGTAGGGGTGTGATATTTGGCACGATTATAGTTGACCACAAGTTGATTGTGTATCTTTTGAAACATATTTAGTCACCATGGATGACCAATCTCTTTGTCTATTGTGAAAAAAATGTGGTCTTTCCCCTGAAAAGGAAGACAAAACTATTGGAAAGAGATATGAGTTGTCCCTTTTCGGGAAAAACATTAAACCAGTAGAGTCCAAGAGATAATTTTTGGATTTAGGGGGCACTGAACATATTGAATTAGAAGTGGTTGAAGAAATTCTTCCACCATTAAACATTAACCCTGATTTGACCAACCCTTTCGGCCCCATACTCCTTGATATAAGTAGCAACCTTAGTGATTCATTTTCCTTTTTCAAATATCATGACATGGAGGGATTAAATGGATCATCAAGTATGCCAAATTCGATGAACTTTTCCCCTAGTAACCCATGAAGCAGATAAATAATGTATCCATTACCATCCCTTAGTGTTATTGGTCCTACCTTGTCCATTTCAAATAATGTATCCATTACCATCCCTTAGTGTTATTGGTCCTACCTTGTCCATTTCTCTTTCATCAACTTTCTCTATATGGGGACCATCATCGGTCACCACATTTCCTTCCTTTGGTCCATTTAGTAGTACTAATCCCATTGCATCATCATCGACACCCATATCCGTATTCACTTTCGATGGGCGGTGAATCCATAACATTGGCACCAAAGGAAAAAATCCTTCCATTTCTAGTATTCCTATAGGTGTCCCAATTGTTCCCAATGTTGGTTTTCCTTTCGGATGGAAAATATTGGGTCGAGTACTACTCCTAGTAAACTCGAGGACAACAACACTTATGGGGGAGCCAACGCCCCTTGGGTTAGTCAACCTTTTGGAAGTGAATTGTACCCTATGCATACATCTCTTTTTATTCAAACTTTTGTCTCTGGAGGCACTCCTCTCGACGACATGTATTGTCCTAGAGGGAGTCATTCTTACGGTCCAATTTGTGTCTATGGGATTAATCCTTATACAGGCATGTATGGGCTTGAAAATAGCCATGTTTCGAAAAAAAAACTTGTCCCTCGTCCTCAAAAACATGGTGAAAATAACCCTTTTGGTAGTCTTCACTCCACCAAAAACTATCACATGGGGGGGCTTCCAAGTCCTTTCTGTACCCACAATGTTACACCATCTCCCAAAAATATGCTTTTCAACATGTTGTTTCCTTTCTTGGTGACACTGGACTTACTTGATCTATTTTGGTTGAAAAACAACCCCATCCTTCACCACCTGGGATGGTTAACCATTCATACCAAGTTACCCTCCGACATTCCTAAATTCGACTGTAAGCCTACATAACACCTGCTATCCTACATCATGACCTATCATTTATGGTGCTCGTCTAAATATTTGATGGATGATAGCATTAGGTTGAGAGTTTTCCAGAGAACCTTGACCATAGGTACCACCAAATTGTATATATAACTAAAAGGCACCTCCTATGGAAGTTGTATTGAACTAGCAATGACATTTCTAACACAATTCCAACTTCCTATGAGGTATGAGACAAGGACATAATTGATACAAATTATTTTCGGCACAAAATGAGAGAGGAGATATAAGAAAGAAATATAAATATATATTGAAAGAGATCCAATAATATAATAGATATATATCGGATATATAACAAAATGCACATATATACAGTAATGCACAATTTCTATTAATGAGAAAAATGTACAAAACTGTAGGAATACAAAGTGAAAGACTCGCTAGAATGGTGGAAACTTATCTTTGAGAAAAGATGTGATGGTTACTCACATTGGAAAGAAGATGATTGTTACAATGAGGCTCTAAATTCCTTTTTAACATAAATAAAATCCAAAACCCTAACCCCAGAATTTTATCATAAATAAAATCCAAAACCCTAACCCCAGAAGATGAAAATCCAACAGTTTTGTGGACCTCGTTTTGGGTAGTTTGGTGTATCAACTTCCCCGAGGCATAACTTTGGCATACGATATCTGTTTGGGGTGAAAGATAGCTCGTTGGAAAGATATTGTAGAGGAGATTAATTTTGGGGGATCAATGATAGCCTTAGGATAAAATTGAGATGATTTATCCCGACAAACCTTCATTTAGGCCATCAAAATGGCCCCAGAAGTTTAGGGACCAAAAACCTACTAAAAATAATAAATTTCTCGAAGATTGTTTTGAGTCAGTACAAATAGGTGGGTGGACACCGATACCCACTTGGATCAATAACTCTTTAGGTATATACAAAAAAAAATTCCACCCATATCTTGGACCATGTCCATGAGTGGCAGCATTGTCGCGGGATGATTAGAGTAGCCATCCCGGACCAACTCCTTGCATGCCCAGAATATTGAACCTAAGACCCTATTCCAATGATGTGGTTGGTTCTGTTTCCAATGCATATGTAGGCCAATTAGCTAGACAATTGGTACATTTGAACATCACATCAAACCCGTCCACCACTATGCCCACTGCTCAAACTACTTTAGCTCATGCTCAAACCTTTGAAGTGAACTAGGTGCAATCCACACACTCAAGTAATCTTCAAAAACCTGGAGGAAAAAAGAATAAAAACGAGAATTCTAACTCTAGACAAGGAGCTTCCAAAACCCAAAATGTCATTGGTGGAGACACTAAGGGAACAAAGAAGAAATTCCCTTGCAATATCTATGCATAAGATCATACTACCCACCAGTGTTCAAATATGGATGAAATCCATTGTTATTTTTCCCATCAAAACACCTCCTAGTATCCTTTCATACTGACCAATCCATTTCCTCCCCGACACCATCAAATGGTTACAATAAATCCTTCTCCTTTAGAAGGGGGTATAGTAGGTCCCCCTCAGTATGGGGGGGCACCATAGAATGACCAAGTCTTCATGCTTGAGAATATGATATCGCTTCAAACTCAAGCTCGTAATTATGAATTTACTGATGTTGGTCCATCCTCTATTGATCCATTATCTTCTACCCAAATAGGTGACCCTCTCAAGATAGAGAAGTCGTAACTCAATACAATATGCAAAATCCTAATGCATGGACTGCCCACAATTATAGTATTCTGGAAGATTTAGTCCATGCACCATGTGCCATGTCTTCTCTCAAATTTCTCCAAACCTTCCCAACACAGTGGAAAGAATTGTTAAATTCCATAGGTGTGGTAGATATGTTACATTTAAATGTGATTATGTTTTATTTAGAATCTAGGTGAGATAGGCTCTCTCACCAAATCACTTTTCAAATAGAAGTCATCATGAGTGGAAAAAATTGTTACCCCACCATTATATATGAGGGAGCCTCAATATGCATCATGTTCATTTCATGTTGGAGATCCATTGGTTCTCCAAAGCTTAGTAAATCCAACATGATGTTGAAGTCCTTCAATGGGAATCAATTTCAACCTCATTGGATACTCATCACGTTGCCCATAGAGTTAGGTGGAAAAACCGTTTCCATTGAAGTGGAAGTAGTGGATGCCCCTTTAGAATATTTATGTGATCATACAGGTAGGATCATTGGTATTTACAGTCCTTCATTTCACCCATCAGAAGTGTATGATGATTATCGACCAACTTGTGTTATGCACACCTGACCTTAGAACCACTATGAGTACTAATATACCCTTTGTGGTTGACTCCTAGAGTACAAACATGAGTATTGGTGTGGGGATATTAAAATATTCATCCCTTATGGGTTTTTTACCCTTCCCCCTCCATATCCTACGATGGTTTTTTCTCCTATCCATATGATCTCTTTTGCTACCAGTGGATGCCTTAGGTCTCCTGAATATTATGAAGCTAGTATTCCACTCATCGCGATCAATATTATTGATCTAGAAATCCCATCAACATCTATTGACACTAGTCGGCAACTCCATCCTCACATGGAGTGTGATCACCCTATTCCTCCCACCTAGGTTGTTGAGTCTCTGAGTTCACATGATTTCCTAGATACCGATTTTCCCTCATATGAGGCTATACTAGATGTCATGGCTTCCATAGATAATTCCTAGGACAATATGACACATCGATCGTTTTTCCTTGATTCAGAACTAATGAGAGTTAGCATAATGAGTTTTGATCTAGGACTAAGGGAATTTACCAGAGCATCCAGTAGACCTCCTAGTCTTGACCCTTTTCTACCTCTATTATATTTTTCAGAACTTCCCACAAAGTTCTATTCTTCCCTTTCCATCGAATATGTGTGTTTCGATATCAATGGCCACCCACCTATTCCACTAGCTTAAAATACAATTTTCCACCTTGGCAATTTTTGTATAGTTTTTTGGGTCTTAAACTTCTGCGATTGTTTTGAGGCCCTAATTGATGTCTTTTTGGAATGGAAGAACCTATCATGTAGATGAAGGCTGAACAAAATGTGTACTTCTTGGATAGAACTTTATGATAGTATACCACACACCCCAATTGGAGACTGTATGCAAAATTTAAAACCTTGGGAAGTTGGCATATCAACTACCCCCATTAGGGCTCACAAACCTTTTGGTGTTTCACATTTTGGGGTTAGGGTTTTGGATGTTTAGGGTTTTCTCATTGATTATTTATGTTAAAAAGGTATTTTAAGCCTCATTGTAATGACATGTTCATGTGAATGTTCTTAGCCATCAAATCTCTTCTCAGAGATAAGTTGCCACCATTCTAGTGAATTTAGTTCGCTCTAGATTTTACAGTTCCTGTAAATTTCATTCATTAATAGAAATTGTGTATTAATGCATCTCTGTTTTTCTTGCAATATCTTTCTGTATTTCCTTGTTATATCCCTATGCATTTCCTTTTTATATATCTATATTCATTTCATTCTCACCATAATCCAGATCACATACCTCCTTCATGGCTTGATGGGCATCATCAAGGAGCCTTCATAGTTCATGAAAACACTCATGATGAGTATCTTCAGATGCAGAAATTCATTACTATGTGGCATAGTCGTGGCATGGTTTTCCATATGATTCTGACATCGACTCATGAGTTCATTGGTGCCAATCAAGGTCCTTGACCTCAACATAGCAATGGGATCTACTTTGTATAAAGTATCAGGTGTGTAGTTCCTTATACATGTGTATGGTGTGAGTGATTTTGTGTTGCATTTATATATTCCAAAAAATATAAAAACCATTTATTTTATTTTGATCTCCCACTATGTCATTTAACCCTAAGTCTAGTATTAGCGAGAACACACTACAAAATATAAAGCATAATAGAACTACCAACCAGTTAATAACTTGAAACATAACTACCAACTAATTAATAATTTGGTTGATGAGATGTGCTCCATCAAATTATTTCATGTAGAAAATACAAGTACAAGATGATTGCACAAGGATGGAATGATTAACTTTGCAAATGATTATAGAGATCAAATATCAACACTAGACTTATGTATATTTCCTTACTCCATTGAATGAAAATGATGCAATCTACAATGAATGTGGTATGAAATAGATAATAGGGATATCTTCACAACTAATATAGGATACTACATATTTCCATGTCTTTAATCAAAACTCCATCAATAACAATTTGAATCCATGTCGAAAAGATGCAATTTGTGAAAAATTGTATATCCATCATTCAACACAATGCTACCAAATATAACACTCTTCGAAAGGTGAGATTTCATATCAAAATGTTGTTGGACTAGTTTAATAGAGCCAGTGGATATTTGTTGTCATGAAATGCCTATAGAAGAGATTGAACAGGGTTATAGGATCTCTCCAAAATTATTTAAGACATTTTTGTTTGAATAAAGAGAATGATAAAATTTTAAAATAGAACTTTGCATAAGAAAAAAGATTCGTGCTAAAATCCTAGACATTCACTTGAAAGTAAATATTTACATACCTACATTTTCATATGATAGTGTGCTATTTTTTGTAAACTACGATGCATTCGAGTAAAGATCCTATGAGAGAATTTATCGACTTTTTCAAAATATTTAAATTTATGTTATTTAGAGAAGTAGAACAACCTGAAGGAATGTGTTGGTGAAATTTATGTGTAGATCACTCCTCTAAACATGGAAGAAGTTTAGAACATTAAACCTGCATTGAAGATTCCCATGACCACCTAACATGCCTTTCCATTTCTCTTCTTGATCAATGCAATGAGTTTAGTGAAATATTTAGTGTGTTGACTTAAGAACAATAAACAGAGCAATATAAATCATAAAAATACATATGACCCCAACTTAACATTTAGAAAAATAGAAAGTAGCAAGGAATACATCTTTGGTTGGTTGTTGGACACAAAAACAACATGATTTCCTAATGAATTCAAATGATGAGCATTACAATAAAACTCCATTGAAAAGACTGGACATTGGATTCAAAAAGAAATAGTAGCCATAGATAATTTAAATTTAACAACAATGTGAAGTGTCCTTAAATTTTTTTATGTTGCATATATGTGTTTGGAAACATTGTGTACTTCAATCAATAATGAAGTTAAACAATCCATAGGATTGAGATATGGATTAATTGAATCAAATATCTAGTTTATGTGATAACATTTGATGGCAACAAATTCTGTCTATTTAGAATATTTCTAGAGGTACACTAGTTATTTGAAATGTGAGCATATAGGATTATAGAACTTGACTGAAAATAGAACAAAACAATAAACCAGAACTAGAAAATAAAATACACACAAAGACATTTGATTTAGTATCATTTCTAAGGTGAAGGAGTTGTATCCAAGAGAAACATCTACTAGATGACTTACAAACATTAATATGATTAACATGATGAAACAACTAAAATTTTGGTAAATGGTTTCAAGGGTAGCTTAGAGTTTAGGAGTAATATTACCTTTAACATTAGGGAGAGTGAGGGAGATGAGTGTATCTCCACATTTGGTTACATTTATGTGCATATTTCCCTCGTGAAAATGTAATTAGTCATGAAGTATTAGTTTTGTTATGAAATAAAGTTGTCAAAGGGTCGCAAGGCACCCAAATCCTTGTTCACGCAGGCCGCATCCATGGACACAAAATGCAACTTTCATAATAGTCCATTTCAAGCTTGAAACGAAAGCATCATGCAGTTTTAATCTTTTAGCGACGAAGATTTTAGGAGCAGCTCAAATCAGTGGCTCATGGGCATTCAGAATTCCAAAATTATGTGAAGTATAGCGCCATAGAAAATGGTCTGAAGTCCTAAGGCTTGGAGTGAGCATGAGTCATTGATCCTGAGGGGGATAGGTGGCATCCGATCCAAGTGTTCGGGGAAATGAGCTTCGACAATTTTGAAGTGAGAAGTGCGCCGAAGTCCCGAAGCACTGAAGTGTCGAAGTCCTGAAGCGTCGAAGTCCCAAAGTAAATTGAGACACATGCGACAGAAATCTGCAAACTTCGAGGGAAAGACGAGGTTGATTTTTGAGTTTCCCGAAGTTTAGAGATCCGAAAGAATCTCAGTCGTTGATCTGCAAGAGCCACGCATCATCATATCCCTAGCTCCGGGTAAAAGAACATGGAGGAAGCCCGGGTTTGAGATTTGATTTCTCTGGAGTCCGGAGACCCGAAGGGAACTCGACCATTGGATCTATGGAAGCCACGCTTCGTCATATCCTTAGCTCTGAAGGATTTTCTTAGAGGAAAATGAAGTTTGAAAATTGAAAACCCCGAAGCCTGAATCGCGAAGCAAATCAAGACCGTTGGATTGAAATGGGCTGATTCGATCAGTTAGTTTGAAAGCACCAGAGTTGAGTCGTTGATCAAAGGGCCTCATCCTAGATTGTAAGATCAATGACCACGCTCCATTGCAAGGTAGCAAATCAAGACCGTTGGATTGAAATGGGCTGATTCGATCAGTTAGTTTGAAAGCACCAGAGTTGAGTCGTTGATCAAAGGGCCTCATCCTAGATTGTAAGATCAATGACCACGCTCCATTGCAAGGTTGGAAGGTGCTTGGGCGGTAATTTTCTTGAGCGGTCCCGCAACTAAAACCATGGTAAGTCAAAAGTGATACGTGGTGAAAGGTGATGGATTGTGGGCCCAAAAGTGGTATGAATCCAAACCTCTTTTGACGACCCCGCAATCACCTACTCGTATAGTGTTTGAGAGTAATGTGTGGTCATCCCCTAAGCAATAAGTCTCGTTGAGTCCTCGAGGAAAAACTGTTAATGGAAGGAAGAGATGGTGGAACCTCAACTCACTCCATAAATGGAAGGCATGGGAGGTTTGGCCATGGAGACTGAACTGTCAGCCCAAGGTACCCCTGTGGATGGATTTTCCTACAAAACCATGCTGATTTGAGTTTGAGTTTGATAGAAAGATGCACACACACTCTGATAGAAGGCTTCTTAGATGTAAATTTTTGAATGGAATGGTCATATCACACTCCTTGCAGTGGTGAACATAGCCGATATAAAATAGATCAGTTTAGATTTTGAAAGGGGGGAGTTTTTGCCCATACTGTGGGAAGCTTTGAGAGTTGTTATGATTGTATTTTTGTTGTAAGCCTGAGGG
>CBVK0100519643.1:0-15003 GCA_900067695.1 Picea abies
TTTTTGTTGTAAGCCTGAGGGCCTGGATTGTAAATTGTTATGTTAATGAATATTCCTTTAATTTTTTATATCAGACCATCTTCTTAGTTTTCATTTTTTGTTTCTCTTTCTTGTCTGGATGTAATCTCTCTGATTTATGGATTCCTAAGGAGATGGAGGATCTGTTGTTATCTTTCCCATCTTTCATGATTCAACAGACGTTTTTTGTTCCTTTTTCTTGTCTGGATGCAATCTCTCTGATTTATCGATTCCTGAGGCGGTGGAGGATCTGTTGTCATCTTTCCCATCTTTCATGGTTCAACAAACATTTTCTGTTCCTTTTTCTTGTCTGGATGAAATATCTCTGATTTATGGATTCCTGAGGCAGTGGAGGATTTGTTTTCATCTTGCCCATCTTTCATGGTTCAAAAAACGTTTTTTGTTCCTTTTTCTTGTATGGATGCAATCCCTCTGATTTATGGATTCTTGAGGCGGTGGAGGATCTGTTGTCATCTTGCCCTTTTTTATGGTTTATCATTTAGACTCTTTCTGTTTTTCTTCTTCCCATCACCACTTAAATCCCTTGTCTGATAGGGAGCTTAAATGCCTTCATTGAGAAGAATGTTTATGACTCCATAGCCCAATGGCCTATCACTGATCTGCAGTGATCTCTGTTGTCTTTCCTTTCCTTAAAGTCTCACTTACTCACCCACTCACACCCTTTTAATCCATAAACATTTGGATGGGTACTGGGCTTATCCTCTTGCAGTCGAAGGGTGAATCTCAGTGCTAAGAGGTGTATTATTTCTCTAGTTAAGCTGCCCATGACTACTCATCTTTCCTTTCCATTGCTCTTCTTGATTAGTGCATTGATTTCGGTTATGATATTGTGGAAACTGATTTCATGCATTGAAGATGTACAATCTAAAAACCAACAATCAAAACAAGGCTTGTGTCACTATCATTGAAGATGAACAATGGATAAAATCAACAGTGCATTGATTTGTTTGTATAATGAATACAAACATTGATTTTAGTGTTTGTACAATGGACTAAGTTGTTTTCTACATTGCTCTAAGTATAGTGCATTGATTTTAGTGTTGGTATAATGGATAAATCAATTCCAGTGCATTGGTTTAAGTACCTTGTGCATTGATTTCATTAAATTGCATAGATTTTAGTGTTTGTAAAGTCAATAATATCTTACTAAGTTTTTTTTCTACATTTCTCTTACTACAATGCATTGATTTGGGTGCTTGTTCAATCAATAAAATCGATTTCAAAGCATTGATTTTAGTTTTTTTTCAATTACAAGGATTAACATTGGAGAATGCACAATTATTAAAACTGGAAAGAAATAGAAGGAGTATATGACCCTTACTACAATATCTCAATTTACATGTTTGAATGATCTTCAATTTGAATCTCATTTCACATATGATCTATATGAAAAGATGGGTAAAATCATATGCGAGGCTATATGAATGGCTAAAGAAGATATAATGAGAATATCACTCTATTATTTTCTTACTATTCACCTTATTCCTCATAAGTTATGAAGTGACCTTCTTGATAGTACTCTCTAGGTTATAAATCATACTAATTACATTTCAAAGGATCAAATTCTTATGAAACATATACATGTCCATAATGATGATCATCTAAATTTTGACATAGCCACCTCCCACTCCAACCATCCTAGATCTATCTTAACTTTGTGTCTATAAATATAGAGAGGGATCAAATCCCTCTAAATGCAAACATTTCTTCAAGTTTCTCTCTTAAAAATATTTATACCTTAAAGGATTTAATCTCTCTTGATACTTAATAGATATAAAATTAAGATAGATCTAAGATGATATACAATATTTTACAATCCCTAATAATCATATTAATGATAAAAATATTTGAATTTTGAAACACTTCTCTAAACAAATCCAAACTTAACTAATTCAAAGAAAACAAAAACTTAACCAATTCAAAGACAACAAAGAAGTCTAAATTTTAAGACACATTCTAGAAACAAAATCATACTTAAAAAATTCAAGGCCATGTAAGAAGATACTATGCTAAAAATCCACCATACCTTTATGCAGCAGCATCTAAACATGTTATTTGATGAATCGACACTATAACACCATTTAAACATGCTATTTGATGAATTGAGACCGATTTTAAATGCTATTTGATGAATTTAGACCGATTAAATCATAGTTACTGATTTGAGTCACTCTCAAATTTAATGATTCACACAATAAATTATGCCAAAGAGGAAACCAAATCCATATATTAAAAATTCAACCTAAAAAGGCAACATTTTTTTCAAGTACTAGATTAAGGAACAAATGTTGTAAATTTTAAATGTTAGGTTATTTATACTCGAGAGATTGGAAAATATAGTGTGATGTTTAGTGTAAGTGTTGGTTAAACATTTTATTTTTGAGGTTTTTTGGCTGGAATCCCGCAATGTAAATTTGGACAAAATATTTATTTTCTGTTGTTTAAATTGCATTTTTAATGCATAAATGAATTCAGCTTGCTGAAAAACCCTTTAAACTCTTGGATTATACAAACTTAACCACTCAAATCTACAAATTTGTAGATCCAACCATTCCTCATTAAAACAGAATCTAACTTAAAAAACTGTCAAAAAAATAAAACATTTAAACTACATTTAAACTACTGCATTTTCTAAGAATTTATCAAAACATAGCTCGACTGTGGCATTAAAACATAATGCTTTTGGCAACTTGAAGTGGGCAAAAGATGTCAGTATCATATATCACATTTAGGAAATTCGAGCCATTTGTCCAATAATAAGAAGCATTGAAACCTAATGCATTTGGTTATTTTGACTGGGCAAATATATGTCAATAGCATTTTATTACGGAAACCATGGTATAAAATTTTTCCTCATGGTAGTTTTAGAATATTAAATCAACAACCAAACACTGAGCATTTTATTACGGAAATCATAGTAGAAAGTTTTTCCTCTTGATATCTCACAAGGATTACAATATTAAATCAACAACCAAACACCAAACAGAGAGTTTATTGATGGTGGCTACGTTGCAAAACCATTGCAGTTTGAACGAAGTTCTAGCCTTATTAGTTCGTTGAGCACTGTCCAATATGATCTATATCTCTCTATAGTCAAGATTACTGTATGGAGAAAAGAGCTCGCAAAACCAATTCTTCTTTCGCATTGGATTCCATCCCATGTCCCTGCAAAGATTATCATTATCCCATATCTGAAAAGCCGCATGGCAGGGTTTCCAATAGAAAGGTGTAACTCTCTTCAAATGCTTGGAGAAGTTGTCTATATCTGCCTCTATTTCCTTCGTACTCGGAAGGACGAATTTGCCAGACAGAAAATGGGACAGCCATTGAGAACGCATTTCAGAAGAATACACATTTGATAAGCTTTCCGAATAGCCAAGAATTGCCATATGAGGAATCTGTGGATGGATGATCCCCCTGTTTGTTCATTCTCAGCAGATGAAAAGTGATTTAGGCTTTGAGAGTGACCTGAACTTCTTCTTTAGGTTTATGATTTATTATGCATTTTCTTCCCTCAGTCCTTTTAACATAAGGAAAATACAGAGAAGAGAACAAAAAGTAGTAAGTAACCAAACCTGTATAAAGGAACTACGCCAGCTGATTTCTCTAGAACATCTGCAAAAGGTTCTGGAAGTAAGTTCTTTAGTTTCTTTTCAGCATCATAACCAGTACCAAATACCACAAGATCAGTTTCCACCTCTGTTCCATCGTCTAGTACAACCCCTTTATTGGAGAAACTCCAGTTGGGAGACTTTCGAAAAAGTATGCAACCTTCCTCTGCTCTTGGAAACAAATTAGCAGGATATGTTGAAGTGTTGCACGAAGATAACTCCTCAACAAAGCTGTGATCTGGAACAAGACCATGCTTTCGCAAGGGAAGTTTCCAACATATGTAAAGCTCCATGAACTTGAAGAATACCCATCTCTACACAAAAAAAAAATAATACAGGAATTTTTTTTTTAATAAACATCAAAATTAAGACCGCATTTACATTCTTGTTCAGAAAGTCTCATTATACAGTCTGATATGGGAGACATTGTCTCTTATTCATTTCATAGTAAGTGTTACTTCAGGTATATATTCATTTATTTTAATAGTAAGTGATCGCATCTTTTTAATATACTTTTCAAATATTTAAAAATATAAAAAAATAATTAATTGAAAATATTTTTAAAAGATTGCAAACATTTGATTCATCATATAGCTATATTTCATATATACAGAAATAAGATGAATTAATGCTGATTTATATGTATGTATGTTTGAAAAAATAATTATTTATTATATATTTATTAAAGATATGTTAAAAAAAATTTGTTTTATTTTTATTTTTATTTACTTTGTAGATGATATTAATGTTATAATTTTTTAGATTCTTTCATATTAAATTGTAAACTATCTTTTACACAAAATTAAAAGAATATAAGTTAATAATAATAATTTAGAAGATTTTATGGATTAAATTCATGATGTCATCTCAAATATATGATTGCTGAAATATATAATTCCTACTTATCTAATATGGTTGTTAATGTATTCAGAAGTAGAGTCAATCTCTACTAGAGTGGTTTGATACTACAGTTTAGGATATTGTTAGTTAGTTGTGAGAGAGATTCTCTCCAACTAAGTGTCATAGAATAGTGTGATTTTGAGACATTCACTAAACCAAGTGATTGTGTGATCAAGTTAGTTTGACTATATTAAAACAAAGCTTGTTGTATTTATATGTATTGATGAGATTAATTCAATATAGTGATTAATACCATTATTTCTATGAAATACTCTACTTTCCAGTTTTAATAATGATTACCAAAATTAAAAGGTTCTTATTTATGATCGTATTCAATACACATAAGATAATACATCATCTAGATTCAATACATTGTTACAAGGGAATACCACTTTTACAAGGGAATACAAAAGTTTTTTTTTTTGTTTTTTAATTGGTCTTGATCTTCTTGGCATCGGGATTTAAGTCATCAAAATCACCCACACCAACCCTTAACAATACACTTTTCAACACATAGTGGCTTAACAACACACTCCGTCACCAACTGTCCTACATCTCGAGGACAATATTGAATTCTGTTATTACTTGTAACATAACAATGCATTATTACACAAGCACAGAAGAAACCATTGATCAACCCAGCTCCTTGGAGCTTAACAACATCACATATATAATGTATCATCTACATCTAAAGCATTGTTACATGGATTTAGTAGAGTGGATGGATCCACTCCACCTCACTATAACGATGATAGTAATTAACCTCCACTAAAACTTCTATCCAACTTTAATTCCAAAATTCTTAAATTTAATTAGTTTATCTACCTCACAATATTGAAAATTCTTACAGAAGTTTGGATGGTTGGCATTAATGATAAAAAGTCAGCCACATTACCAGTGTTTAAAGGTAGATCTCCAACTCTAGCAAACCGCTTTTACAAACGAGTCTAAATTCTATCCAACATTTTTTATTCATGCTTAAAAAGACGAGTCATCCAATGAGATAGGTAAAAGTATACCAGTGGTCTAAATATTCGCGATAGTACGCTGTGCCAAAAACCCTGACCAGGCCTTTCTAGTAAGAATTGCGCAAAACGTGTATTATAAAAAAGCTGTAGGGGCAATCCGAACAGCTCGTACGAAATAATTCCCCAGTGCGCTCTTCTGAAGACCACTGTACAAGGATGGCCATCTTCTCTTGCCAAGAATTAGAGAAACCCCATTAATAGCCCAATATGAATTTGAGAACCCGTTAACAGCCCAATAATAATTGAATTGAATGAATGGAAACACAACTTGTATACTATCTGTAATGTGTATAAACTTACCTCGATTAGCCTCACCACATTCCGCAGCAAAATCCAATGCTGATTTCTGGAGTCCAACAACTACAACTCGTTTTCCTTTGATCAGTTCATAAGCATCCTTTTCATCCAACACCGAGTAGTCCATGGTATGTAAAACTTTTCCTTGAAACACTTCTGGTCCTTTATTTGGAGGAAATGATGGGATGCTGGGCAGATTCCCATATTTACCAATGCACAGCACAAGGAAATCAAAACGATGCCACTGGATGACAAACCAACACAAACAGACACCAGTCAGTATAAATCTCTACTGGATTAAGGAAATCAAAACTTTGTCACACCCAGTCAAGGGGGTACTTTCCAGCTGAGTTGGAGGTGGGAGATTCATTAACACTTGGTATGTTCCACTGTAGGTGTAGTTTATTGAATTTAGATGGGGTGCATTGAATATGAACATTAGCAAAGAGCTCTGTAAATACAGGTTTATGTTTGCAGTTGTCTTGTTTAAATATGGGTTATTTTCTGATAAATTGGGAAAATTACTATTTTAGGACTATTTTAATGGCCTATCATAAAAGTTTTCCTAAAAGCTCATGCGTGAGATATTATGTCTATATTCAATTATGTCATTGGTCATTTTCTAGGAAAATTCTGTATCAATTGCAAAATAAAAGTAGCCAAATTGTCCCAAATCTCTTTAAAAATTGTTTATTTGCACAATTATAGTGTTTCAGAAATTCTTTTATTATGCTGAATTTATTTATACATTTAAAAATATAATTTAAGCATATAAAAAAATGAGATAAAGTGATAATCCCAGAATGATTAAAACATAAAACTTTTAAACTACACTCAAAACAAAACACAAAAAAAAACATAATAGCACTTTGTTAAGTAACTAGGGTACTGGAATTTACATAGATCTGGAATTTACATTAAGTAGAACTGATCTTTATGTCTGTTTATGTTCATAGTAAAGGTATTTAAATCCACAAATATATACACAATGCTTGGACATCGGATTTGCAATAAAAACAAAAAGGAACTGTGTTAGGTAATTATGGTACTGGAATTTACATAGATCTGTCAACATTGAATAGAACTGATCTTTATGTCTGTTCTTGTTCATAGTAAAGGTATTTAAATCCACAAATATATACACAATGCTTGGACATTTAAACAAAAACAAGAAGCAAACCTATTGATATGTACTCTTTTCCTTTTCTACCTCTATGGATTCTTCATTTCTTTTTTGCACACCCACATCCCAAACTACACTGTCTGCATATGGGCCTCCATTCTTACTCCATAATCCAGCATGTTCCAGACTCCTTTCACAATATTCTTGGCCAATATATCGAATCTCCACCACTTTGGAATTGAAGTGAATATGATCAAGCAATCCAAAATGCATAGCATAGCTCTGGAAGTAGTCCAGAACCTCACAGTGACTGGGGTGTTGGGCAGTGACATGGTTTGGCCATGGAAAATCAGTGAATTGATATTCATGGCGAGGAGTCTGCAGCCTTGTGGACTCAAATGTTTCCCTCCACAGTCCTCCAACTCCATCTTTTAGTTCGAATACAATCGGATCCATATTCTGATTTAATAAATACTTGGTTGCGACGAGACCACTCATACCTGCTCCTATGATGCACACCCTTCTCTTCCTGAAACGAGACCACTCATACCTGCTCCTATGATGCACACCCTTCTCTTCCTGAATCCATTCTCGGTCTCACATTCCATCGACATATTAGCGCTGCTGGTAGCCATGAATGAGAAACGACTCTCAGAAACTAATGTTAGCACTTGTCCAGATCAAATTCAAAGGCTGTGAACGCGTTGTATGGACTATAAATATATTATGTTTTGACAGATTACCGAGCTGGACATTGGGCCAAACTCATAATTATTCTCGTGACTATATTAGCACATTTTTATACCCTAACAGGCCTGTGATACTTTCAGATCCACTTAGTGCACGTCCCTATCTAGGTTTGTTTAAAAGCATTTAGGAGACTTTACTAATTATTGAAACTATATACGTTGAAAGTGTTGTCGACAATGGTGCCATTCCGGTAATTATTGAAACTCTATAAGTTGAAAGTGTTGTCGACAATGGTGCCATTAGGGTTTAGTGGGTTACCGTAATCAACATCCACTATGTAATTATTGTCTTCTTGTAATAATGAGTATCTTGGAAACTCGGAGCACTTCTTTGACTTTTGGTATGGTTTGACCCGCATTTCCAAGATTCTCTTCTTTATGTCATGTTTTGTTCGTTTTCTGATCGGGGAATCTTGCACGACCACCCTATCAGAATTACTGTTCTATCTACTTTCGGTTGATATGAAATAAAGTTTATGATTTGGTCGGAGATTCTTGTACGGATACATCCGCCAAATCCATAAAAGTAAGATCTAGTGGTCGACATATGGGACCAATGGTCTTTTCAAAGTCTTTCTTCATGATGACTCTTCCTTCACAAATTTGTATAAATAAAGGATGAGAGCTCATTCTCGAGCAGGAGTTTTCATAGTAAGTCAGAGTGTTAGTTCGTGTCTCTAAGCTTCCCTTCTGTCTGAAGCTTTGTGTCATTCTCTGAGTCTGTAAGTAAGTCTTGAGTGTGAGTGAATACGAGCATCCTGCTCTTGCTTTGTGCATCCGACACAAAGTTGTAATACCCTGGCATGGTTATGCTCTGATTTGAATACAAAGAAGTCTTCCGCATATATGTGTTTATCTTTGAGTTTGAATTATTGTCTCTGTAACATGCGCTCGTTGTGATTTTGCTTATTTGTCTATATTTGCACTCGGTGTTCCTTGGTAATGTCTGTTGAAGCTCACTCATCCGGAGATAAGGTTCACTTGTGGTTGGTATAAGGTATCTGTCGAGCACTGGTAGTAAGTCCCGCGAAGGCAAAGAGGCCGCTATATGGCAGTGGTAGGTGCAGAGAGGCACTGAAGATCAGTTATAGGGTTCACATAAGGCCACAAAAGCTTGGTGGAGTCCAAGTGGTGGGGTACAATAAGCAGACAGAGTAAAGCGGTTAACCCGATGATATTGGTCCTGGCGAAAGTAGAAGAAATCAGAAGACCAGATGGCAAGAGGAGAAAGCACGTGAGACAAGTCTGATAAGTCAAGCTTCATTCTCTGACAGAGGAGGCCTCTGACAAGCTGTTCGAGAGTAGCAGGGTTCAGAAGATGTAATAAAAGGCACAAAGAATTTAATCATGCACTAATAATATATGTACATATCTTTCCATAAACAAACATTATACCACATGGCTTTGTATTGAAAGTAATTTATTTCAAATAATTTTTCATGTGGGTCCTGATTTGGCCAAGATTGCAGGGTTCTCATTCTATTAATATGGAAAAAATTCTAGGCTAGAGTTTGTTGCCAAGTCTGCGTTTGTTGACAAAACCATTCTCTGTTGACAGATCTTATTCTGCTAAGATCTCCCATTTCTATCAGTTTTTGTCTAGCAGCAATTGTAGATGCATGATGCATTCATCCAATGATATGCTGCGGAGGTATCACATGAATACTGGTATTTTTGGAAAATCCAGGCAGTCCAAACTCTATTCCTTCATAACTTCTTAACTGCCAACATGGAACCCAATTTTCTTTATATACTTCCCATTCTGTGTTATCATCCAGATAATGCGTTGAAGGAGCATTTATGTAGTCATCCCAAGTGCTTATAATTACCATGCTTTTAGAACAGTAAGCAATCTGAGCATGAGAGTGCTTATAATTACCATGCTTTTAGAACAGTAAGCAATCTGAGCATGAGATTCTGAAATAAATGGCAATTCTACTCTTTTGGGTGGATGACCTTCAATACTTGGTAGAGTGATAAAGTATCCTGGTTCACCTGTAGAACTTTGATAAGAACCATGAGGTTCTACTACAGAGAGAAATGGTGTACCAAAAATACATTCCATTGGGAGTTCAGTTAATAAATACTTCATTCCTAAGGCATATTCATCAAATAGAAAAATACCTTTAGGAATCTTGTAATACATATTAGTATTTACATTTCCCAGTCCTATAGCAGAGTAATTGCTGGGAAGCCAATATTTTGCAGGAATCAAGCCTTTATGCACCAGATTCATATCGGAACTAGTATCTAATAGTGCATTTAACTTAAATATTTCTCCATTTATTTCTAGCTTGATTCTTACCTGGTATTTTTGAAATTTGATGGGCATAATTTTCATAGCTGTTAGCCCTTGCATATAGGTGGTCGTTTGCCCTGTTACCACTGACTTTGGACTCTCAAAAGGGCATCTTCTAAGGGACGAGGTATTGAGTCCAATTTTTCTTTAATTTCTTTGATTTCTTGTCTAGCCCAGGAATCAATCTTGAAGCTATATTCAGCTTCTTCTTCCATTCTTTTAATTTTTTCTTTCAAGTCTGAGACTTCTTTTTTCAAGAGAAGTACTTCTTTGGCTAGATCGGTTACAGAGGTGTTTTGCAATTTTGCCTCTCTATTGAATTTAATAAAAGTTTTAGTATTTCTGTCATAAGAGCATCTATGAACAAAGGCTCCCTTTTAGGAGGTTCAACAATTCTATTCCTTTGCTCAGTTTTGACAATTTTCACAAAAGTATCAAGAAGTGAATTTTGCATTTCACCTTTAGGCAAGGCTTTGATTTGAGCTAGCATTTGTGCTTCTTGATCTCCTTTGTTATGGAACATACAGACTTTTAATTTTCTTTTGATTTCTGGTTCTGATTCTGTTTCAGCATTGTCTGTATTACTTTTGCAAGAACAAAAATTTGGATTTCTGCAGTCCTGATTAATCAAAATTTCTTCTTCTGAGCTATAATTAAACTCAGAAGTGTTGTCAGATCCTGAACAACATCCTTCTTGAAGAAGATGAACTTCTTCTCTTTTGAATGGATTATAAGGACACTGATTGGTTTCATGATCATTGGCTCCACATCTATTACAATGCATCCTTAGAGCCACTTGTTTCTTTTCTTGAGCCTCTTTAGCCTTTTGTTCTGAGAACTTTCCTTTTTATTTTCTAGAGGCTATATTGTCTAGACAGTTATGTGCCATATGTCCAGGTTTCCCACATATCCAACATTGAACCTGTTGTTTAGCCTGATAGGAATGGGTTTTTAGTTTTATGTCTTCAGGCTCATAATAGTGGGTTCTAGGCTTGTATATGTATTTGTATTTAGGCTTCCTCCCTTTTTCTTCTCTGAATTCTTTTTTCTTTTTTCTTTTCTTCTTAACAGGATCTGTGATGTACAGACCATATTTTTCACAAATAGATTTTTTGTCTGGAAGATAAGATAGCTTAGATACAGAGTTTTGGACTTTCATATTTATACATAGTCCAATCAAGGCTTTAGTAACTAAGGAATAGATTTCCCCCAAAGTGTACATTTCATAGGGAAGTTTGAAAACTTCCTGCATTTTCAGGTATTCTATAAATTTACTTGGTATGGCCGCCAAGTATACTTGTTTCCACAGAAGATTTTGACTATCCTAAACTTCAAATATTCTTTGAGTCCAATCTTTATGAAATTCTTCATATTTAGACATTTTTCTGCATTTCATATTCATGAGGATCAACTCATGCTTGTCTGCTAATTCAGACTCAGTTCCACACCAGTGCTCAAGAATTGCAGTGGTTAGAGCACCAATCATATTGTTATGGGGAGTTTCGTCAGTGTGATAAACAATATCCCCTTGTTCGTCCCTGAGGACTTCGACTTCCATTTTTGCAATCATGATAGGGGAGGAAATAACTTCCCACCATTTGCTGAGAGTACCTGTAAAACACTGAATAATAGATTTGCATGCCTCTACTTCTGTTTTTCCCTTCATGCACATAATCTTGTAAGAGACGTACATCCTGTCTATCATTTGTCTAATTTGGGCAACTGACAGGCTATCAATGTTCCATTCCTGAAACTAGTCTTCAGCAAATGTTTGTGATTCAGGCAGTCTTCCTTTACCTATCAAGTCTGGAGTAGATGGTCTGCTGGTATGGTGTGGAAGATTTTCATATGCAGAATTTTGAATAGTCACCAGAGAATGATGGTCTTTTGAGGAGGATTCTAGTTTTTCTTCTTCTAGAGGAAAATGGTGAGGGAATCTTTTTCAGATTACTGTCTCAGAAGGTTTATATATAGGAGACAGTATTGAGATAGAAGGGTTTGGAAGGATAAACGAATTAGGGATAGGCTTATCAGGATTTCTATCCGTCTGTCTAATTTCAGTCAATGTCTTTCCCATCTTAGAGAAAGCTTGTCCCAGTCCTTCCATTAGTTCTTCGTGGTTTCTGAGGGACTCTCTGGATTTACCGGATATTTCACACAGAGCAGAGTCCATTTTGTCTTTTACATCTGTAACCTTTTCTTGGATTTGATTGATAGAGTGTACAATAATGTTTGTAGATACTTGCAAATCTACAATCTATCATTTTCGGGCATAATCATTGGTCGCAAAAGTGTGGGTAGCCATACCTCTTAGGGCAGTATTTTTCCAGTTTATCTGTTCTGACACAGACTGGACTCTTTTGTCAATTTCTAAAAGTTGAATAGCTTCCTCAGAAAGTAGTAAAGGCACTGCTTTTACTTGTTGATTATTATCTTCAAGGACAATGCCCTTGAAGGGTGGAAAAGTAGAATTTGATTCTACAGTGTGTCCCTCAATGCTTTTCCACTTATGTCTCAGAGGATTCTCAGAGCTTTCTCCCATCATTTGAACTATAGCCTTTTGATTTAATTTCTTCCATACAAAGAAAGAAATCCATAGGTTGTTGTCAGATATATATTTCTGCCAGTCTTGGGATAATCTAAGTTTTTCACTATCTGACATGGCTGAGTTAAAATCATTTGTTTCTGGATTTGTAAACAAATCCCAGTTCAACATTTTATTGATTCATTTTTCTTCAATAGATCCTTTCTGGCATCTTTTCATAATAGAATGAAATTTGTGGATCTCATCTATAGAGGGTCTTTGTATATCACTGGGTAAAGGGTTTGAAAATCTGCAGTCTGGAATGACTTGGTCACATTTTTCTATGTACCCTAACCCATATCTTGGAGTACCAGGGGGTCTCATGCCCTTATAGATGTCTTGCAATCTGGGATCTAATTTTTCAATTGTAGGCATATAATGGATCATTAAACACATTATGGGTTCTGAAGAAGATGCAATATAATCTACAGTGTTATTTACAAAATGAACACAGACTGAAGAATCCATAGATATAGTAGAGTTTACTATAACTGCATAGGAAAGCAGGGCGTTTAGTCTTGTGTCTTCCCGAAAGAAGATTAGACAGGCTCCTAGCCGATTGCTCAGGCAGAAACTAGTAACTCTGTCAGGAGGTCGTAGTAGTGGAAACTCTGACTTTAAAGAGCCTGAGACTACTAATACGGCCTCAGAAGTGTGTCGCAAGAGTGGAAACCCTGCCTTTAAAGGGCCCAAGACTCTTGATACGGCACTGGATTCTTTCCACACATAGAAAAAAATTTCACACAAACTATCAGAGCGAATATCTTTTATCAGATCGAAGAGTCTGATATCATACCCGGCTCGAAATATTTAAATAATGCAAATGGATCATCGTTATCGCTTCAATGATCTCTCCACATCTCTAAATTAATAATGATCTTTTGACAGCTTTGTATTATTTGTTGGGTGTAACGATCTGATTGGCAATAGCACTATGAAGGGTGTGCAAATCATATTTGATGACGAGTTGTCTGGTACGATCATATTTGTTTTTAAGACAAGTTGTATGGTATGATCATATTTTTTTAAGTCTTGGTTGCTCGACTCGCACGTGGGAGCCGTGAAAATTGTACTCAAATTTCTTTTAAACAAATGTCATTTGATGATTCGAATATTATATAACAGTACCTGTTCATTATAAATACCCAAGAAAAAGCACAAAGCTCAATCATCACATGCATAAGTGAAGCTACCCCATAATATAGTAGTAGTCTAAATGTTTCATCTTTAGGGATTTTTGGCCACTTTTTCTATTTGATTTTGCCCGAAATCAAGTGATGAATGGTTGGATTTGCAGATTTGAGTGGCTAAGTTTGTATAATCCGAATATATATATATATATATATATATATATATATATATATATATTACTGTAATCATTGATTAAATATAATGTCAAGTTGGTGTGTTAAAAGTTATTGGCAGTGAAGGAATGAATAAGATAAGGATGACTAGAAGTGTTGGGCATTTCGTTATATAAATATGTCGAATTAATTAATACTTTAGTATCCAACATTGATTGAGAAATGAATTTTCATTCAATCATATGTTGATGTTGATAGAAAGTTTTGTTAGAATAATGTTGTAATTAGGAGATCTAGAATAATGTAAGAATGAATGTTGTTAACTCATTGTTTTGGGTAGTTTTAAGAGAGTGTAGTGGTTTCAGATCCACAATTTTAGGGATTGGTTGTTTGGTGAGTGAGCTTATAAAATGTAATAGTTTTGTTTAGATGAAGTGTGTAATTGGTGAGCATTGTCTCACTGATAATTGTGTGAGCTCTTTGTCTCACTATTTATTATGTTTGAATTCTCGTTTTTTAACTTCTTGTTTATTTGTTGTTGCAATCTCGGGTGCAACTATTACACGGATCAAAGCTTACGACTTAAAATTGGAAATTAGATCAGATCTTACGACTGTTAATTGGAAATTTAAGTTGTTGCAATCTCAGGTGCAACTGCTACACAGATCAAAGCTTATGACTTTTCATTGGAAATCAGATTAGAGCTTACGAGTGTTAATTGGAAATTTAAACTGACTACTGTGCTTGAAGCCTATAATTTGTGGGCAATTGTGAAAGGGGATGAAGTCAAACCCATTGTTCTTGCCTCCACTCTAGATTGGGATAAAAGAGAAATGAAAGCTAAGGTGTTGTTGTGATTGTCCGTAAAGGATAGAATAATCCCTCGCATTAGAGATTGTAAGACTTCCAAGGAGATGTGGGACATCATCAAAGGTTTGTATGAAACTTCAAATGCAAACAAAATCTTATTTTTGAAAAGTAAGCTTTTACCTATTAAAATGGAAGTAAATGAAAGCATTAGCAACTTCATTTCTCACATCAAAGATCTAAGTGATAAGTTGGGTGACAT
>CBVK0100519676.1:0-10234 GCA_900067695.1 Picea abies
GGACTAAGTTTATAAAATGCCATAGGCATGTAAAATACTAGGACTTCCCTGGTGATCACCCATCCCAGTGCTACTCTAGCTCAAGCACGCTTAACTACGGAGTTCTAATGGGATCCGATGCATTAACACTATGTTGTAGGCATGTACATACATCCATTACATGATGTCTCTATTTAAGAAATGAAGATGACATTACATTCTATTCCCCATTAAAAGGGTGAATGTCATGGTTTATTAAAACCACAGTCTCAAAATGGTGATTCAGTGGAAAAGGTGGATGGCCACCGAGATCCATCTGGATCATGCCATGTGTCCCTTCTCGATGGACGATCATGATTTCTGTAGCTCTTGACTCTTTGGGTATCCTCCTGTGCCCTTTCAAAGGGTTAAGCCTCATGCACTTACCTCTAGATCCAACGGTTATTGGTCCACGTGATAAGATCCTATGGTCTAGATCTGATCTTCTTCTGTGCACACTCTTCTGAGTGTTTGTACATGAGATTCAATGGTCTAGATCTCTTCCTCTGCAACTGATCTAACAACAGTTTTCGCTCCTCCTCTCGAGCTTGCAATTTCTCCCGACTTGGAAAATTTCATACGTTCAAAGGCTTCGACCTTTGATTCCTCTATGAGCCTAGCTACTTGGGTCTCGTCTATGTTCTAAAGATGCTATCTCTCCTGAGCTTGTGAACTGGATCAGATATTGAAAGGGTCTTGGGTCTTCCTGTTCCTTAGAATATTTCCAATGCCCTCCTGGCACACTTTGCGCTCGACCTCCTGATCTTTCAAACTTGAAACAAGTTCTCCCTGTGCGCACTCCTTTTTCTCTAACTAGACTTCATATGGATGTACTTCAACACTTCATCCGAGTGTTGGTATGGTGCACTCCTTGCACAGGTCTTCGTCCAAAGTATTCAACAACCTTATTCCCCCTTTCGCTCCTTGAAGGGATATAAGTGCCCTCTTGGAAAATTATCCTCAAGCACTTTTTCCTGAGATGACAAAGTATTCAATAACTCTCTAAGTGTCTCTCCTTGACACTTCTCTTCTCTCTGAACTCAAAACAGAGTTCCTTTGTGTACTCCTTGCACTCACTCGATGCCCACTTGACATAGCTCTACAAAACCTTCAACAATTCTGTCTTTCTGTACCCTCCTCCGCACAGTCTTCCCTCCAGAGTATTCAGTAACTCCGAGGCTCCTCTTGAGTCTGAAAAATATCTTAGTGTGCCCTCCTGACACGTTCTCCTTTGAACTCAGCTAGAGATTCAGATGCACACTCTTTGTGCTAGCTACAAAACTGCCAACGTTATGTTGTGCACTCTTTGCATAGCCTAAAGAACCCAGAAACAATTTAACAAACCCACAGACAAAAAATTCTATTTATCCTTGCAGATGGAATCTAACACATACATATACATCATATGCATATAAACACATAAATGACATTCATTCATAAACACACATATAACCACACAAAGAATCTCATGCAGGAAAAAATGCTCTTTATATTAATCTGAATGTTCGTTTACAATGTGTACAGAAGCTCAGACTGCAACAGTCTCGACTCTCTTTCGTCGTCTAATCTCATGTAGTATCCCCTATGAAATAAGATACAAAGATATTTTTACAAAATAAGGGCTCCTCGAGCCCTCCCTCCAAGCTTCCTACTCTCATTAATTACACTGAATTACAATAAATGGATGTCTAGTCCGGATTGGATCTATATCTCCTCAGATTGTCATCCATTAAAGGTGACATCATCACTTTCCTACACAATGACATGGCTGTGGCTCTTCCATCCTTACAAACATTGAATTGTATTACAATTTGAATTTTTGAAATGAGAGGGGTGGTGCCTCTCCTCCTCCTCGAATGTGCTTTGATGTGCTGGCTAGTTGGCGCATTGCTGAGTTGGAGCGATGCTCCTGCATCATACTCCACTGCTATGAAAAATTCATGAGTTCCTTCTCATGAGCTTCCCATCTCTGTTGAAATCCTCCTGGATCCCAAACTATTCTTTAGAGATTTCCATTTTCTCCACTCCTTTGCTACTGCTGTTGTTGCTTCCCTCCTGCTCTTGCAGGCCCACCTCTGTTCAACTCCCTCCCACTGACAGATTCTTGCGTTGACCTCAACATCAACCTTCTTATCTCCTTAATCACCTCTTCTAGCTACTCCAATGGATGGTTCTCTTTATCCAGTCTTCATAGTTTCACTTCTTCCTTGGAAATGGGTTGACCCCCCCTGTTGTTTTCTTCTTCTGTGGCACTAGCTGGCCACCTTGCTGTAGAATCCAATTGTGCACTCTCATCACTAAGTTGTTGCTCAAATTATTCCTCTTCTGATAGATTAGCTTTTTCCAGTTCTTCTTGTGCTGGTTCAGCTCCAGCTTCCTCCAGCTTCTCTCCAGACTTGAATTCTATTTCATCTTCTATTGCAGGCTTCAATATTGCAATAATATCCTATTCAACTTCTTGGATGAAATTTCTGAGCAATTCTGTTGAATTCTTTTCTCCTGCGATCTACATCACTATCTGTTGGTAGCCATCTTCTGGTTCTGGATTGTTCAACCAATCCTCTAGCATGTTAAATTCCATCTCCCATGGAGTGATCATCTTGAATGTGTGATTGTCTTCTACTGCTTGGGAAGACTTCAATGTCTGCTCCCTTTCCTCCTCTATGACAGTCACTACTGGTTGCCTTTCTTCTGCTGTACCATCTGCAACACATGATCTGGCCTCAACTAGGCTATTTGGTAGGAAAACCTCAATTCCCCCAATTATCAGAAGGCATTTCTTATCATCCTCCATCAATTCTCGTCGCTGATATGAAATCTCAACTGAGTTCATGGGACTATCAGACAATCTCCTCTCCTCATTTCCCACCTGGAAACTTATGAGACCCTGCTCTGATCTCTTCTCCTCATCACTGAGGATTTTTACAACCTCTAGCTCATATATGTTAACCACTTCCTCTTCACCTCTAAGGCTTTCAACATACCTCAACCACACTCTCAACAACCTTTGTTGTCCCCTGAACAACAATCTCTTAATTGGCCACTTCACGTTCTTCACTCATACACCCAATGCACTTTTGCATCTTGCTGCATTTTAAATGCAAGCTTCTCCATCTGTTCTCTTATCTCAACGATCTCTCTTTCAATTTCAGCCTTTATTTTCTACTGGCGGTCCCTATATTGACCACACCCATGGCCTTCAGTAGCCATCTTCTTCCTCTACCTACATAAATCAATTCTTTACTCACCTCTATTACCATCGAACGATATCAGACTATCTCCTTCTCTTCTACCTCCATCTGCCTGCTGTCTATAGATATAAAGTGGCTCTGATACCACATGGCACAATTCCCCCACCTCAATGGGGTCTGCAATGACCTCCTAGTCTAGGATCATTCAAAGACTCTCTGATCTGAATCATCCCTTCGGTTCCCTACTGGAATCTCCACAAAATAAATCCACAGGTCCTTGCAAAACTCCACTTGCGTGAAAAAGCATAAAGTGCAAGCTTCCTCTCCATGTGACCACTTTCTATGACCACATGCCTATCCAAAAGGTGCTTCATGACTCACGAACTCATGAATTTCACTGTGAACCAACTGACTCTTCCATTTCCCGAATTCCGAACTAAGAGCCTAGCGCTTGCTAGCTCCATTCCTTAACTTCCATCGATGTGACCTCCATGCATGGCTTGGGGCTCAACTATCAAGTGCTTCATGACTTCACATTTCACATCTTGGACCCTTTGCTATCCCTCTTCTCCAAAAACCTGAACTAGCAAGTTCCGCTCACCAGATCAACGATATACAATCCCCGTGATCCATCGGTCTTGATCTCCTTCGCTAATCAAGACTCTGCGTCTCAGAAATTTCGGCAATAGATTCCTCCCTTCTCCCAATTCTCGATTCTATGCTCACCTCAGATCGATGGTCTATGACCTTCCTTGATCCAATGAATCAGATCAACTCACGAGTTCTCACTTCACAGGTCCTCACGACTCTGACCTTTGACCTTTCCACTCTGTGAGTCAGCAAAATGCTGATCTCTCACCACATGTTCCTTCTCAATGGATGGTAAGGATTTCTACGGCTCTTGACTCTTTGGGTATCCTCCTATGCACTTTCAAAGGGTTAAGCCTCATGCACTTACCTATGGATCTAGAGGTTGTTGGTCCACACGCTTAGATCCTATGGTCCAGATATGATCTTCTCCTGTGCGCTCTTTTCTGACTGTCTGGACGTGAGATTCAACGGTCCAGATCTCTTCCTCTGTAGCTGATCTAACGAATGTTTGAGATTCAACGGTCCAGATCTCTTCCTCTGTAGCTGATCTAACGAATGTTGTCGCTCCTCCTCTTGATCTTTCAATTTCTCTTGACTTAGAAAAGTTCATACGTTCAAAGGCTTCGACCTTTGATTCCTCTACGAGCCCGACTACTTGGGTCTCGTCTGCGTTCTCAAGACACTGTCTCTCCTAATCTTGTGAACTAGATCAGATCTCCAAAGGGTCTTGGGGCTTCTTGTTCCTTAGAATATTTTTGGTGCCCTCTTGGCACACTTTCCACTCAACCTCCTGATATTTCAAACTTGAAACAAGTTCTCCCTGCGTGCACTCCTTATGCTCTGAATAGCCTTCAGATGACTATCTTTCAACACTTCATCCGAGTGTTGGTCTGGTGCACTCCTTGCACAGGTCTTCTTCCAGAGTATTCAAAAACCTTGTTCCCCCTTTCGCTCCTTGAAGGGATATAAGTGCCCTCTTGGCAACTTATGCTCAAGCACTCCTTGCTGAGATGACGGAGTATTCAGTAAATCTGTGAGTGTCTCTCCTTGACACTTCTCTTTGAAGGGATATAAGTGCCCTCTTGGCAACTTATGCTCAAGCACTCCTTGCTGAGATGACGGAGTATTCAGTAAATCTGTGAGTGTCTCTCCTTGACACTTCTCTTCCCTATGAACTCGAAATAGAGTTCCTTTGTGCACTCCTTGCACTCGCTCGATGCCGACCTGGTAGAGCTCTACATAATCTTCAATAGTCCTGTCTTTTTGTACCCTCCTCCACACAGTCTTCCCTCCAGAGTATTCAATAACTTTGAGGCTCCTCTTGAGTCTGCAAACTATCCTGGTGTTCCCTCCTGGCACGTTCTCCTATGAACTCAACCAGAGATTTAGATGCACACTCTTTGCGTTGGATAAAAAAATTCCAACGTTCTGTTGTGCACTCCTTGCACAGCCTAAAAAACACAGAAACAATTTAACAAACCCACAGACAAAGAATTCTATCTATCCCTGTAGATGGAATCTAACACATACATCTACAACATATGCATATAAACACATAAATGACATTCATTCATAAACACACATATAACCACACAAAGAATCTCATGTAGGAAAAATTTCTCTTTATATTAATCTGAATGTCCATTTACAATGTGTACAAATTCTCAGACTACAACAGAGTCTCGACTCTCTTACCTCCTCTAATAACATCTAGTATCCCCTATGAAAATAAGATACAAATATATTTTTACAAAAGAGGGGCTCCTCGAGCCTTGCGTCCAAGCTACCTACTCTCATTAATTACACTGAATTACAATAAATGGATTTCTAGTTTGGATCGGATCTAGATCTCCTCAACCTGCCATCCATTAAAGGAAACATCATCACTTTCCTGCACAACGACATGGATTTGACTCTTCTAGCCTTACAAACATTGAACTGTATTACAATTTGAATTTTTTAAATGAGAGGGATGGCGCCTCTCCTCCTTGAATGTGCTTTGATGTGTTGACTAGCTGGCGCATTGCTTAGTTGGAGAGATGCTCCTGCATCAAGGATCATGCAAGGAAACTCTCTTTGGGTTTGATTTATGAATTCAAAATACTTCCCCAACATGAACATTGTTGAGTAATTCATAGTTCCTTCCAAATCATCAAAATGATCAATTGTATGGAAGGCATTGATAGAAGTTTTTAGTATGGTAGGGGAGTGGATAGTGTGGAAAGTTGGGAATGGCCAAAGCATATGTTTGGGGGAGGATCCCTGGCTTGGATCAGGAAAAAAATACAAACTCTTTGACCCTTTGATTAGAGAGTTAAGGACCCAAAATATATTCAGTCTAAAAGATATAAGTGTGGGTGACACAGATCCCAGAGGAAGATCCAATTGGAGAGATGAGGAGTCTTTGGGACTTATTAGTGCTTTAGTAGAATAATGGAGGTCCTTTATATGCATTTTATGTGATAATTTCATTACCCTGGATGATAGCACAAAATACTCACTATGATGGTCTAAGAATCCAAAAGGTGGAACCTTTTATGAAAAGTTGGGCTATAAAGCTTGGCAGGAAGACCATTTTACAAGTCCCTAAAAATGATGGTGGGGATTCTTGTGGAAATCCAAATATCCCACTAGATGAAAAATTTCTCTATGGTTGGCCTTAAACAATAAACTTCTCACTTTGGATAATTTTGTAAAGAGAGGCTAGTGTGGACCCAATTGTTGTATTCTTTGCAAGAATGATTCAAAATCCATAGCTCATTTACTTATATTTTGTCCTTATGAAACCTAGGTGATGAAGCTAATCAAAGAAAACTTAGATCCCAAGAAAAGCTAGAAAAAAATGGAAGCCTGGATGAAAATCTCAAATAATGGGCAATGGACAGGTTTGTTAAGATCTATGCCAGCCTAAAATAATGGGCAATATATGGTGGGCCTATAATTCAGATACTTTCAAGGATAATCAAATACAACCAGAAATAACATCTCTCATAACTCTGAACCAAGCAACATAATTTAAATAATATTTCAAAGAAAAGATCCCCTGTAACCCAATTATTCCTTCTATTGACTATGACATACCTTGGGGTACTTTGGTGGGGAAAGTCAAGGTGACCCTCTGAAGTGTGGGGTGGGAGTTGTGTTGTATTTCAATCATTCAAATTACTTTTTTATTATATATTATCCTTGATAGGGATTGAACAAAAGAGATGAGTTTATTGGCCTTTGGACTCTTTTAAAAACAACCAAAGCAAAGGATGTAAAAAATCTCCAAGTGATGGGTGATTCCAAGTTGTTGATTGATTAGGTTGGACAAAAAATTGAAGTCCAAGACATAAGACTGGCCCCAATAATGAGAGACATCAAATTGGCATATCATTCTTAAAAATGGCTATCATTTCACCATGTTCTTAGGGAACTTAATTAAAAGGTAGATGCACTATCAAAAGAGGCTCCACTTCTTCCCTCTAGATCCTTTAGTTCTATGAATATTTTGATGGTGAAGAAACATAAGCAATGGAATTCCACTTCTGAAACAACTTCTTCCGACAATCAATATTTTTGTGTTTTGTAAAAATATAGAACAATTATGTATAGGTTTGTTGGCGCAAGCCAATTTTGGGGAGAAATCAAGGATTTTTTGAAGGAATCGAGGCAGCGCCAGAAAATAAGGGAGCACGCCAAAAATAGGAGAAAATCAATGCCATAAATAGAGGAAAAGGAGCACTGATAAAAGAAGTTACTAAGTGGACAAACTGCTACAGAGTAGTTGGAAAGTGGACAAGCGTCGACTTGGAGCAATGGTTGGATTGAGAACTAGCCGAGATTAAGTCAAGAAGAAAGTAGACAGACCTAATCCGCTTAGGGTTAGGGTTTTTGTAAGGGATTTGTCCTAGTTTTGTATAAGTAGAATGTATTAGGACAACGAGAGGATTATCCCTTTTGTGGTATGTAGGGTCGTTGTTGTTGTTTTCCATTTTATTATAAGTGCGTATTATCTAAGATAATGATGTGATGTTTGGAGATCGTATGTAATGGAAGAATAAATGTACAGTGCACAACACTAGATCTTACAAGAATATGAATAAAGAGCCTAAGTGACAAATCTTTGTGGATGTATCCCTAGGGGAGGGTGAACCATGGTATATTTGTGTCTTATGTATGCAATGTTTCTTATTGTATTTTCTTTAGTAAGTTTATGATGACCATGTTAAATGATAAAGGAAATAACACTATGCACTAAGAATAGACTAATGGGATCTCTAGAATATCTCTAAATGAATGTATTAGCTAGTGTTTATATGAGAATATTGTATTACAGTAGATAAATACTTCTCATTAAACACATGTGGATATAATTATTAATGAATTCCTATTAGAATAGTTGTGATAGTGTTCTGGAATAAGATCTAGTGAAGGTTTGAGGGCTAACAATGAGTAGATCCTATGCCACTAAGAGAGAAACACATCCCATCCCATGGTTGCAAACATCCGAGTCCTACAGACACCCATAGAAGCCATCTCGGGTGAGACTGCACAATGCACTCTATGCACTGTGTTTCCTTTTGGTATCCAGAAGGGTCGATGGTTGAAGGGAAGTTGGTAATCATGTAGTCAAAACCTGGGTCAACCCATAAGTAAACCAACAATGGTTTCGTTGCCAGTTGGAACTCAGAATATTGGATCATGAGGGATGTACCATGTAGTATAGCGTGAGGTATTAAGAAATTGAATGTTTGTAAGTTGGAGCCCCTGCAGGAAAAGATGAAGCAGCTGGTCATGGAGGTTGATGCAACAAAATCATGGGCAGAACATATAGGCTTGGAGGGAAGAGATATATTAAAGCCTCCAGTCATCGCGCAGGTGGTGGAAGCCATGACGAAGAAGAGTAATAAGGCTAAGGAGAAATGCCAACATATATCATATACGTATGAAGAACTGGCATTGGTAGTAAAATATGCAGGAGTTTGTGAGTGACTCGGGATGAGTCACGATGTCAGTGTTGGGGGCATGTTGGCGTAGAAAAAATTCATGGATAAATTAAGGAAGTTTTGAAGTAATCAAGGCAATGCCAGAAAATAAGGGAGTGCACCGGAAATAGGGGAAAATCAATGTCAGAAACAAAGGAAAAGGAGTGTCGAGAAAAGTAGTTACTAAGTTGAAAAAATGTTTTAGAGCAGTTGGAAAGTGGACAAATGTCGACTTGGAGCAACTGTTAGATCGAGAACCAACCAAGATTAAGTCAAGGAGAAAGTATACAGACCTAATCCTCTTAGGTTTAGGGTTTTTGTAAGGTCTTTGTCCCAGTTTTTTATAAGTAGAATGTATTGGGAAGACGAGAGGGTTGTCCTTTTTGTGGTATGTAGCGTCATTGTTGTTTTTGTCTATTTTGTTAGAAGTGTGTATTATCAAAGAGAATGATGTGATATGTGGAGAACACATGTAATGGTGAAATAAATGTATAGTTCACAACACTAGATCTTACAAGAATATGAATAAAGAGCCTAAGAAAAAAATCTTTTTGGACATAGCCCCAGGGGGGTGAACCACGGTATATCTATCTCTAATTTATGCAATGTTTCTGATTGTATTTACTTTCGTAAGTTTATGATAAACATGTTAAATAATAAATGAAATAACAATGCGCAGTAAGAATAAACTAAGGAAATGAATGTATTAGCTAGTGTTTAGATGAGAATCTTGTGTTATAGTAGATAAATACTTGTCATTGAACACATGCGGCTATAATGGTTAATGAATTCCTATTAGAATAGTTGTGACAATGGTCTAGAATAATATCTAATGAAGTTTTGAGGCCTAACATCAAGTAGATCCTATGTCACTGAGAGATAAACAAATCCCATCCCATGGTTGCAGACATCTGAGTCCCGTAACCACCCATAGAAGCCATCTCGGGTGAGACTGCATAGTGCACTCCGTGCATTGTGTTTCCTCTACACATGCGGCTATAATGGTTAATGAATTCCTATTAGAATAGTTGTGACAATGGTCTAGAATAATATCTAATGAAGTTTTGAGGCCTAACATCAAGTAGATCCTATGTCACTGAGAGATAAACAAATCCCATCCCATGGTTGCAGACATCTGAGTCCCGTAACCACCCATAGAAGCCATCTCGGGTGAGACTGCATAGTGCACTCCGTGCATTGTGTTTCCTTCCAGTATCCAAAAGGGCCAATGGTTAAAGGAAAGTTGGTAATCCTATAGTCAAAACCTTGGTCATCCCATAAGTAAACCAACAAGGTTTATGTTATATATTAGTAGGGAAGTCATGATGAAAATAAAAGAATGTTGAAAAATATGGTTTTTTTTGGCTTATTGTAGCAAGAGAAAGACCAAGTTAGGTTGAGACTGAAAGTATGGGATGTGTGTATATATATATATATATATATATATATATATATATATATATA
>CBVK0100519688.1:0-10563 GCA_900067695.1 Picea abies
TCACCAACTCTTTTGTGGTGTTATATCTAGATGACATCCCCGTCTTCAATAGAACGTGGGAGGAGCACATGCAACATATTCAACAGGTTTTGAGCACTATGCAACAACACAAGCTATATGCCAACTTGGAAAAATGCTCCTTTGGCATGACCATGGTCCAATACTTGTGCTACATTGTTGATGAGCATGGGGTACATGTGGATCCATCTAAGATCCAAGTCATCCGTGATTGGCCAGCCCCGACCACACTAACCAAGCTTTAGAGCTTCTTGGGACTTGTCAACTTCTACCGACGGTTCATGTTGGGATTCTCCCATATTGCATGGGCCCTCAACCAAGTGACAAAGGGAGGTGGTAGGGTTAAGTTCGCATGGTGGAAGGAACAATAATGAACATTTAATGATCTGAAGCATCGCTTGTGTTCAACTCAAGTACTCTCCTTACTTGATCTGTAGCAACCATTCAAGATTGCGACTGATGCATCCGACTATGTTGT
This sequence comes from Picea abies, assembly GCA_900067695.1. Lineage (NCBI taxonomy): Eukaryota > Viridiplantae > Streptophyta > Pinopsida > Pinales > Pinaceae > Picea > Picea abies. The sequence continues at coordinate 497 of CBVK0100519688.1, forward strand.
AGGCGTAGTTCTCACTCAACACAGTCATCCAGTAGCATACCATAGTGAAACATGTTAGATATTGTCCGGAAATATCCCACCTATAACAAGAAAATGTATTCCTTTGTGCAAGCCTGTCATCAATGTAAACATTACATTTTGGGCAAGGAGACAATCATCCACACTGATCACAATCCTCTGCAGTTCATACAGACACAAGGGAAGTTGCATAATGACCACCATCAAAAGTGGTCTACATACCTACAACAGTTCCATGTCAACATCAAGTATAAGACAGGGAGCACAAATCGTGTCGCTGACTTCCTCACTCAACCTCCCGTGGCTGCACTCACCACCTTGCTCCATTCCTATGGGAATGAGGCATCTTGGTGGCCCGAACTTTATCAATGAGATCCTGACTTCACCACCACCTATCAGCTCTTGGGTTGAGGTGTGAATTCCACTGATTTTAACATTCAGGATGGACTGTTATGCCATCTGGGCCATCTACGTGTTCCTGCAAGTGAGCGTGCAAAGTTGATTTGGGAGGCTCACTATAGTCAGATGGCAGGACATTTTGGCATGGCAGAAATTATGGTTGTTCTACGGAAACATTTCTATTGGCCAAAACTTCGATAGGATGTCAACAAGTATATCAGATCTTGCACTACCCATGCCATTGCCAAGCCATCTATCAAGAAGAAAGGCTTATACACCCCTCTTCCTACTCTCGAGAGGCCTTAGGTATCCATTTCTATGGATTACATGTCCAGTCTTTCATCCACCAAGCAAGGCAATAATTGTGTATTTGTGGTGGTTGATCGATTTTCGAAGATGGCCATTCTCATCGCCTACAAGAAGAGCATCATTGCGACAAATACTGCTAAACTCTTCTTCAAACAAGTGTGGGTCCATTTTGGGATACCACTGACCATCATCTCCGATCGGGACAACAAGTTCCTTAGCACATTTTGGTTGAGTCTTTGGTCACTATTGGACACCAATCTCACTAAATCCATTGCCTTCCACCCTTAAACCGATGGCCAAATAGAGGTCATCAATCAGATGATTGGGCACATCCAGTGTGTGTATAACTCTACGCATATACGTACATGGGATGAGAGTCTTCCCTATGTTCAACACAACTACAAGAGGGAGCTTCATAGCTCCATCGGCCATGACCCCTTTCAGGTGGGGCTAGGATTCCAACCCTTAGGTCCCATTGATGTTGCACTACCTCTTGCAACCACACAGATAGATTCTTCCCATGTTCAGTCTGAGGTTGACAAAGCCACCATATTCATTGAGTGGATTCAACACATCCACCAACAGGTCTATGAAATTTTGCAGAAAGTCAATGCTAAGTACAAGTAGTGCCATGATCAACACCAGGTACCACAAAAGTTTCAGGTGGGAGACAAGGTTGAGTTACATTTGTAGAAAGAACACCTTAAAGGGCCTCATTAGAAGCTTCCAAGGTTGTGGGAGACAATGCTTTTGAGCTCAACACTCCCCCCTTCCTTGGCTTGCACCCAGTGTTCAATGTGGACCTCCGCCGACCATATTTTTGTTACAGGAGAATCCTCCCGTGGAAAAGCGAATTCCCTCTTGGTATCTAGACCCCTAAAACCAAGACAGAAAGGGTGCTATCGTTGGTCACTGACATTCTTTTAGATCTAATTAAGCTAATGAATGAAGAGGAAGAAGAAAAGTGTACCTTTTTAAATGGCATTTGTCCTCGCAAAGTCCAAGTTGAGCTTCAATCCCAAGCTCTTCAATAGGTCCTGTAGAACAAACAAAGATACAACAAGCTTCCCATTCCACTGAGATTAGATTAAATACAGATCTATCTATTGAAGACAAGTTCATGTGGAACAAACATAAACTTGAAAGAAACATGCCAAGCATGTATGTATATTAATGAGAACAAATGAAGAGTACTTACAATCCTCTGATGAAGTTGCAACAACTTCTTCCATCTCTCCTTGTCCAACTGCTTTGCTCAAGTAATCTACACTGATTATGCTTCAATGACATCTCACTTATGGTATCATAAGCTTGGTGTAATTCCCAATCTCCATATATGCTTTCACCATGAAGAGGCCTCCTTATATAGGCTTGGAGAGACCTAACCACTTGAGAGATCTTTGGGATAAGTTGAGGATTCCTCTCCTTCAGTTGTGGATCTCTCCTAAGATCATGCCTCGACCTCAGATTCGAATCCAACCACCTTCAAATATTGAGGGGATTCTTCACTAATTTCCTCCAACAAACCAAATTTCGCCCAAAAAAGGCCAGCACTCCCTCAAAAAGGGACACAGAGCGTTGGAACGCTCCCCTAGTAGAGGGTACAGAGCGCCAATGCTCCCTCAAAGTATGTAGGGGAGTGCTCCCTTCCAAATTTGACTCTTGAGTGGCTTTTTAAGTGGCAAAAGGCTTGTACTCCTTGTCAATTGATTTCTCTTCTTCAAGACTAGTCTTTTAGCTGTCTTAAGTGTCTTTACAGTGTCGTTTAGAGAGACTACATAGACAAGATAATGTTTGTGACACTTGTGAAACTTGCGACTAATATGCAACACTTGCGACATTTGTAACGACGACACTAGCCATCATTGTAATGAGTGATTTTGATGTGTAACAAATTACCCCCCAAAGTGCAAAGTCAGAAGACGATGATGACTGAAGTACTTTGTAGACTTTTTCGAGCAAAGGGATGGAGGCAGAGAGGCTGAAAAAAGCTGCACACAACCATCAAACAAATATTATGACATGTTTCAAACCCAAGGCAGACATACCTATGCTCGAGTGATAAAGACTTTTTAGGTATGGCTACCATAAAATACAGCGCGGATCCATAATTATATTGATAAAAGGTATAGCCACAGAAGATACAATGTGGATCTATACTCCTATGAACTGAACTGATGGTAGCCACGAAGAATACACAATGGATCTACGAGACGACAAGACATAGCCATGACCAATACAAAGTGAATCTATGTAACAATATATGTGTCATAGTTCAAAAGAACTCCTTTGCAAGTTGGACAAAGTATATATAAGAGTGATAACTCAACCCAGGGTCTTCTTACCGATCCTGATGTAGTACGAATCTAACCACGCGAATAGATGTCCTAATGTCGAACATGATAGAAACCACTTGATTACCGGTCAATGAGGTAAATTGTTAACAAGTACGAGGGAGATCACCATTGATGTCAATGATTCCCAAGGTACTCTAGTACATTCTGACGAATGCGAATGAATGAGTTGAAGTCGAACATCTGTGGAATCATCCGATCAGGGGTCAATGATGTAAACCCATTGTTGGACATGAGGAGGCCTGCCATTGAGGCATGCAGGTCCTAAGGTACTAACTGCTTTCTAAGTCTAGTTCCTGGATAATGTGCCGAAGTCGATAGGAATAGACTCGTCGAAGGAGGGCCTTGATGTATCCCCCATCAATGACCCAAAATGGACATAGATATGTAATTGGTAGATCAAATGAACATGGACTGACACGGGTATTGAAACAAGATATTTATGATGGCTGACTCTCGAGGCAGATACTTCCCTTGAACATTGAGGCACAACAACATAAATGTGACATGGACCAAAACTTGATGATGTAGTGGATGCTATGACTTTCGTCAGGTGACCCAAAGGAGTAAAAGAAACTCAGAGGATTGGCTCAATGCAGAGGTTCAACGGATTAAAATGCATGCAAAGACAAAGTGTCGTGTTCAAGGGTGACCGCAAGAGTTATTGGTAATGTTCTCAAAAACTGCTTGGCTTGCTTCCTTCAATTTTCCCCCCATCCAAATAGATGAGTACCTCTTTTTAATTTAACGAGCTCGAGGAGGGTAACACATGCTCGGTATGACTCACCTTTGGTAAGTCCATCTTCCTTTGTTTAGTGAACTAAAAGAAGTAAGGGCTCGGTCACGTATGGGCCCTTCAATGTATGATTGTTTAACGAGTCCAGAGAAGGTAAACTCGGTGGTTTTTCATATTTAGAGAGTCTGAAAACAACTTAAAGACGACTCCAACGTTGTCCTTTTTCGTAATGTTAGTCTTGCGAGGCTGAAAAAAGAGATAAATTATCACTTGAAAGACGCCCTTTCAAACCTTTTAACGAGTGGGAAAGGAAGCAATATCACTCGACAATCTTTTCACGTTTAGAGAGTCTGAAAAGAGTTTAAAGAAGACTCCAGGGTGTTCCTTTTTTGTTTATCCATGCGGGTCCAAAAAGAGATAAAAGTTTACCCGACGCGTTCTTATATTTTTTGAGCTTAAGAACGAACTAAGACTATGCTCGTAAAAGTGACAAGATCAAAAACTAACAAAAGTGCTCCGAAACCTGTCAATAATGTCAAAACTGCATTCCAGGGGATTAATAAGGCCTCCAAAATATTTAAAAAAACCCAAAAACTATATCTTTAGGTAAAAAATGAAATGTATAATATTAAAATGGGGTAAAAAATGTCATTTACCATTTCATTTGTGCCAAGATTTGTAGCAGTGAAGAATTTTACATTTGGAGGTGAATCTTGTTTTGCTCGGTGCCGTAGCTACGGTCAACCGTTTTCCTCACCGTTTGGACCAGGTTGGTGCTCTTCTTCCCTTCTTTCATTTATGTGGTTCACATTTTCATTTAAGGCAATAAATATTTATAAAAAATGATGCCCTGGGTCGGCCCAAGCGCCCAAAAAGATTGATGCTCCTCTAAAATTCGTGGGGGAGTGCTGAATGGCTTGGAAAATGCCCTTCTTGGTCAATGAAGGGTGCACCCACGCTTTGATGTAGTGGCTATGAGGGTGCTACCCAAAAAACCACAAGAAAAAATGCCCAAAAACGACCAGGGCACACACAAAACGTGAAGAGTTTTTTTTTTTTTTTTTTATTTTTTTTGATGGCTAATGTAAGGGTGTGTTGGCACCCTAAAGTTCATGCAAAGAGGGCGTTGGTATTTTACAAGAGCAAACAATCATTTTTTAAAAGTTTTGAAAATTGCTGAAAAATATGATTTTTAATGAAAAAATTGATTGTTGATGCAGGTGATTTCGGCAACAATCATGCTTGAGTGGAAAGAAAGAGAGCATGAGCTCGATGATGTAGCCGCTTTGAAAAGTCCTCGATCGAGAGCCGCATTGAGGGATTGTGGTCTCCTCAAATATGTCAAAATGCAAAAAATGAAGAAAGAGGTCCTTCTTCTTGAGCATATGATCGGGTTGTGGAATGTTGCGGAACAAGGATTCCAGATGGGAACACAGCTTCTTACCATTGAGTTGGAAGACGTGTACTTCATAATTGGTCTCTCAAAAAGAGGGGCTCCCATAGTTTTAACCAGACAACGAGCACTTCCTGTGGCTGTGGATGAGTATCTAGCAAACCATTGTGTCCCAGGAGCAAGGCTAGTGGGTGGAAAAATTGCGATCAAAGATATCAGGGATCTTTCTCTTCGATCCATTCTGTTTGCCATTACAAGTATAGCAGGAAGTATGAGCGCACACCTAGTTTCAAGATCACAGGTGGCCTATGGTTTGCAGTGTCTAGAGCCAACACTGTTTAATTGGAGTGCAGGGTTTCTTCACCACGTGAAGGAACAGATTACGAGATGCAGATCAGGGCAGCAGAAGTAGTTCAGATATAGTTCATTCTTGGTTTCATTCTTCTTAGAATGCATCCCTGGGATGCAACCTTAGATTGCACTACCGGTACGACCAACGAGAGAACTATGTATGGAGCGGTGGACCAGCCTGTCTCCGAGACTAGGCCCATATTCAAAGTTCAGATTCACCGGTGATTTCTTCGCTTGGCTGAGACACCAATATATCGTGATAGAAGACTTTCCATACACCGGAGTAGATTTCCAGGGTAGCATGGACTTGGTTCTTCCAGAGGGGGAGGATTGGGATGTGTCAGGTAAGAATCCAAACTGATCTTGTCAAGTGTTTTTAATTTTTTAATGTTAAATTTTTTTTAGAGTACATAGAAGAGTCTTTAAAAGACGTATCGTTTCGTCATGCAAATAGAGGAGCAACACGTCCAACAAAGATGCCAACACTGGGGCATCGCGGGGATGCTCAAATAGCGGTAGATAAAGGGGTAGTAGTAGGAGGTCTCCTGGATGTTGAAAGAAACCTCCAAGGTCTCACGATGGGTATCCCTCCTCTCAGGAGGCGGGAAGTACCACTACATCTACAGAAAGAAACCTCCAAGGTCTCACGATGGGTATCCCTCCTCTCAGGAGGCGGGAAGTGCCACTACATCTACAAAGACACATTGTGGGAGTGTCCGAGAGTCTTAACTCTCTACTGAGGCGAATAGCCCATGCAGTGATATGTTACTCGCAACATAATGTGATGCAGGGAGATTAGGATCTTCCTGATGATTGGATATTCTGTATGACGATGTTTATGGGTGTGAGGACCCACATTTTTCCTATCTATGTGTTATTTTTTATGTAATCAAACTTTTTTAGTCACGTCGTATATATATACATTTCCGAGTTTTTACACTGCCAAATGATTTTCAAATGATGATGTCTTTTATGTGATGTGTTTTAATTTACATGATGATATGTGACGTGATTCATTTCCTTTATGAAAACTTATCTATGTGCGAGATATCTATCCATAATGTAATTTGCTAACAAATCTGAAATGGTATTGAGTTCACTTGGTGTGTGTTGGTATTCTATAAAATCAAACGTTCATTCAAAATGATGAACTCGTAGGTGAAGTCGTAGTAGGATAGGATTGCGAATAGCGTAGATTCGATTGAGTTGACAGACCACGAGTTGAGAGTCCAGATTGACAATTATGTGAGAAATGCCTAGGGAGGATGCTTCGGTTAAAAGTCCGATGACAACATGATATTCTGCCATGTTATTAGTTGCCGATCCTAAGCAAATACCTCTGGAACTCACCAACTCATCATAGTGGTAAATGACCCAAGCTGCGGAAGCAACGTTCTGGGTGTGTCGACTAGCACCATTTGCAAACCCGACAAAGATAGGAAAGGGAGATGTCATCTACGCATGAAAACACAAGACACAGTATAAGCAGCTAAGGCAAAAACTCGAGCACGCAAAAGAAAAAGACACACCAAACTAACATACAATAGTGTAAAAAGCACGTATGCTAGATGTTCTAAGCATAATACTTCTTAAGGTAAAGCCCGTTCTGAGGCTCACCCGGGGAGATTTCGTCATGATACTCTAACATGTAGGTGCCTCTATGTAGAACACGTTTCACAATGTAAGGACCATGCCATAGAGGTTCTAACTTTCATGTCCCTAGCTTTTCATGAGCCTGGTCGTAAATGAGGACCAGGTCTCCTTCTATAAAAGTGCGAGGATGGACGGACTTGTCGTATTGATTTTTGATTCACTTTTGATATGTCTCATTGAAGAGAGTAGCATCATGACGTGTTTCATCCAACCTAGTCAAGTTTAAGAAATGTTCTTCTTCAACATAAGTGTGGGGAAGGAGTTCTACTTTGCGTTTCAGTGAAGGAATTTTGCACTTGATTGGTAAAACAGCTTCAATGCCATATACTAGCTCGAAGGGAGTGAATCCAGTAGCAGTTTTTATTGAGGTCCGATAAGCCCAGAGAGCGGAGAAAATCCAGTAGCAGTTTTTATTGAGGTCCGATAAGCCCAGAGAGCGGAGAAGAGTTGTAAATGCCAAGATGTCTTATTTTCCCCGACCATCCATTGGATCATGGTTTTGAGGACCTTTTTGATAGCTTCAACTTGTCTGTTAGATTGAGGATAATATGGGGATGAGTTCTCATAGAGAAAACCCAATTTGGTATGCAAATCACTCATCATCTGGTTTTGAAAATGTGAAGCATGATCAGTGACAATGGCCTGTGGAACACCAAAGCGAGTGATGATGTGATTAAGAAAGAAAAGGGTTGTAGTACGACCATTGTTCAGAAATGTAGGCATAGCCTCAGCCCATTTTGTAAATTAATCAACATCAACGATTATATAACCATACCCCTTGGCTAAGGTAGGCTTACATTGCATGAAATCAATGCCCCATTTGGCAAAGTTGTAAATTAATCAACAACAACGATTATATAACCATACCCCTCGGCTAAGGTAGGCTTACATTGCAGGAAATCAATGCCCCATTTGGCAAAGGGGCCGATGGTAATAATGGGATGCAGTGGAGCAGGGTGGGTGTGTGCCTTGTTTTGAAAAACTTGGCAGGGTGGGCACCTTTTTACGGCCTCAATACAATCCTTGAATATTGAGGGCCAAAAGTAACCAGCATGTAAAATTTTATGGGTTGTAACCATCCCAGAAAGGTGACTACCACAGGTTCCAAGGTGACAGTCATTGAAGATGCGTTCAGCCTCTTCATGAGTCAGACATCGTCATAGGATAGTGTCAATTCCATGATGATATAAATTTTTGCTGATAATGAGGTAACGATGAGAATGGTGGTGAATATGAGAATGCTCTTCACGAGAGATATTGAGCTCAAAATGTTGGGTCTGGAGATAAAGAATGATGTCTCCATACCAAGGATCGGAAATTCTAATGAGGACTAGAGATTCATCAGGGAGAGAATCTCTAGGCTCAGTGTCTTCATCAACATGGGGAAAATCGCAAATGAGTTCCACAAACACCAAGGAATTTTTAGATTTGGACTTAGCAAATTCAATATTGAATTCCTGAAGGATGATGATCCATTTGGAGTATTTTCCCCCAAGGAACTAATGGTTCAGAATATGATACATGGGGTTTGAGTCTGCGATAACCATGGTGGTGTGTAGAAAAATGTAGTGATGAAATCTATGGACAAGGATGACGACCACCAGAGCCAAGTTCTCAACATGTGAATAACGAAGCTCTAGTCCAGATAGAATTTTGCTCAAATAATAAATCACATATTCTTCACCAGAAAATTCTTCTTGAACTAACACCATGGAAATAGTGGAAGTAGAGGCCACTAAGTAAAGGATGTAGTCCTTTGTATAGTCTGGAGGATGCAACAAAAGAGTATTGGTCAGTGCATTATTAAGAGAATCAAAGGATCGTTGAGCAGTGTCATCCCAGATGAAAGGGGTGTCTTTTTGCAACAATCACATGAATCCTTTAGTGATCTCAGCGTAATTACAAATAAAATGGAAAAGAAAGTTTGCTTTCCCCTACAAACTTTGGATTTGTTGCAAGTTGTTAGGTGGGGGTAAATCTAGGATAGCTCTAATCTTTAATGGATCCACCCAAATCCCATCCTTGGAGACAACAAAGCCGAGGATTCGGCCTGATTCGATAGAAAAAATACACTTATGTGGGTTCAAATGAATATGGTAGAACCGACATCGAAGAAAAATAGCTCATAGATGACCAAAATGGTCTAATCGATTGGATGAGTGGGCAGGTAAGTCGTCAAGGTAAGGTTCTACAATATGTTTGATATAGTGGAAAGCATAGGACATAGCTCGTTGGAATGTAGCACCAACATTTTTAAGGCCAAATGGTAGTTTTTGATAGGTAAAAGTTCCCCATGGGAAGATGAAGGTTGTCTTATGTTGATCAATAGGTAAAATGTCAATCTGGTTATACCCGTAGAAACTATCCATAAAAGAGAAAATTACGCTACCAACACAATTATCAATAATCTGGTCGATGAAGGGCATAGGTTAGTTGTTTTTCGGACAAGCCTTATTGAGGTCCCTATAATCAAGGCAGACGTGAATGGTCCCCTATTTCTTAGTAACTGGAATAATGTTTGAAACCCATTCCATCAAGGGGACAAGATAAATGAATTCATATTTCAATAACTTTTCAACTTCTACCTTAATGGTCACGGTATTTTTAGGATGGACCGAGCAAAGTTTTTGTTGAACAGGTTTAACACATGGGTAGGTTTTAATCTCATGCACAATGATCGATGGACAATCCCTGACATATCTTCGTATCTCCAAGTGAAGACATTGCAAAATTATTTAAACAAAGTAGTATAAGAGACCACTTCCTTGGGTGAACAATTAGCACTGAGGTTAATGTTTTCCACAACACCTTCCTTGACCAAAATATCAATAACGATCATGGATGAAATGTTTCC
>CBVK0100519698.1:0-13005 GCA_900067695.1 Picea abies
AACACATAAAATTTACTTGCAAATAATTTCAAGATTTCAGATCTTCTTCATTTTTAGATCAACTCCTTGCACAAACATGCAGAAAAAAAGAGGAACATGCAAAGATCCAGGTCGAGCAGAGACTAGAAAGAGTCTAAGAAAGTCTTGCTTAATCCTAGCTAGAGATTCGGAAGGTCGCACCCCAACAGTCCGAAGCTAGCGATGCAGGAGAGATGAAGCATCAAATTGAGTTACTCCAAGGAGCATGGTCACAATTGGCCATTCACACTCAGCATCTGGAAGTGCAATTGTGACAAACTTAGCAAGAATCATAGCATCAACCTCATAATCTGTAGGAGAAAATGGAGAAGATAGTGCTGGAAGGAAACAATGCCCGATAATCAAAACATAAGCGCACAACTGAGTGCACAAAGATTTTAAAAGAAGTTAGCGATTGGATGGGTAGCATCCCTAGATGCAACCAGAGCTTGGAGGTTGTGCATGCTAGAATCTAGGTGTTCAATAAAGAAGTTGCGGCCACGATGGATCCAATAGAGCAACAACATAAGTTTGACCTGATCCAACAAGCGGACAATGAGCTGAACGCCCTATTTGAGGTGCAATCCATAGCTAAGAAGGAGTTGCGTGACTTCTGACCTGTCATTCATACAATTTATATGCAGATGCATCAATTAGACACAACGAAAAATTCTGAATGGAACTCCTTGGTCGCATCCAAGCCTAAGGGATGCATTATAGATGTGACGCAACAGTTCGTCACTGAGGCCTCACTCCTTGCCAGGAAGTGGCGGGATAAAGTTGGAAGCTTTCAAGAAGTGAGGAAGCGAGCCTTGGAGTTGGTCCCAGAGTTGGGCCCTTCATTTGGAAGTGGCGGGATAAAGTTGGAAGCTTTCAAGAAGTGAGGAAGCGAGCCTTGGAGTTGGTCCCAGAGTTGGGCCCTTCATTTGAAGAGGAAAAATAAGAGAAACTGGAAGCAGAAGAGAAAAAGAAAGAGGAAAACGAGGACAAGGGAAAACAACAATTTCTCCTGGAAGCTGCGAAAGAGCCTAGTACTTAACTTGAGTGTGAGCCAAGGTTTGTGGTTGGAGCCTGTTGGGACCTTCATTTTTGGATAAGGAGTTGCGCAAGAAGGACCACAGTCCTAGTTTTTGCCTAGTACAAGTTGCGTAAGCTACATAATAAGTGGGACAACAGAACAAGAGAAGCAACAAAAAATAGTTGCAAAAAGGACAACACAACACCAACAAAGAAAAATTAGTTGCAACAGAACAAGAAAGCATGGAAGCCAAAGCCAGAAGACATGACTTAGCTTATATATAGGGTTGGGTCATGGTTGTAAAAGGGTTGATTGGTATCGCAAGTGTAAGGTTTCGGTCATAGTTATTGTCTACTGCTGAGAAGTCAAATTTTGAGTCTATAATGTAATATGTACACCATTTTGGGAATTAGAGATCTGTGACATGGGTCTAGAGCTAGGAGTGTGTAATAGAATGCTACCGCATATCTCTAAGATTGTAATTGAGAAATATCTAAAGATAATATATGAAGAAGGATCCAAAATTTCAAAATACGCTGTGTCTTTCTGTGTTATACCTCTACATCATATCTTTACAGTACTTCTTTATGGTTCATAAGTTCCACATGATATCTCTATGTTTGAATGCTTTTCTGCAACATAAGTAGTTTAAGTTCTTGCGCATATGAGTTCAGATATCTTCTATATCTACATGTCTTGTGCAAGATCAGGATGAATCTTGAAGGTTATGTGAACCCACCTAAGTATTCTCCTTTCCCTTCCCTATCCATTTGTCTCAGCAGTGCTTCAGATGAGATTTCTTCTCTTCGGAGGAGATGAAAATGCCAACGCTCTAAACTACTTGGTAACTTTTGTTGGTAACCTAAGAAGGACCCTGGTCTGATAAAACTTGTGCCAACATGGCCACCCACCTATTCCTACTGGTTCAAAACAGTCTTATGACAATTTACTATTTTTAGCATTTTTTTCGGTTCCTAAACTTCGGGGTCCATTTGAGGGCCTAAATGAAGTTTTTTCGAGATAGAGAAAAACAATGATGGGCAATGGATCTCATTTACCCCCCAAATTAATATCCTTTAATATACCTTTCCAACAAGCTATTGTGCGCCCCAAACAAAGATCCTATGCCAAAGTTACGCTCCAGTGAAGTTGATAGACCAAACTACCCAAAACAGGGCCCACAAAATTGTTGGCTTTTCTTCTTCCGGGGTCAGGGTTATGGATTTTATTTATGTTAAAAATGCCTTTAGAGCCTCATTTTAATCATATTATTGTGAATGGGCATAGCCATCACATCTCTTCTCATACATAACCCGCCACCATTCTTGTGAGTTCATTCACTCTGTATTTTACAGTTCTGTACATATCGCTCATTAATAAAAATTGTGTACTATTGTATCTCTGTGTTTATTGATATATCTCTGTTATTTCTCTATTATATTATTGGATATCTGATATTTATATGTACATTTCTTTATTCTATCTCCGCTCTCATTTCGTGCTGAAAATAATCTAGATTAGTGGTATCAGAGCAAGATGCTCTTGATCATTTTTTCAGTGCATGTCCCTGATGAGGTCCAAGTATCATAAGTTGGGTCTTGAGCTTGTCTCTCTTGAGTAAAATCATTATCACACACCTAATAAACCTCCATGGTGGAAGAACAAAATACGATAGAGCAGAAGATCATGTTAATCTGTTGCTCGAGCAAGCTCTCATGCGACAGAGGGATGAAATGATGAAGAATTTTTCCCACATCCTTCAATGCTTGCCAATAAAAATAGACACATATTCATCAAGCGACCACTTTAGAGGCACCTCCCCTTTCAAGGTACAAGTAAAGTTTTATATTCTCATATTTGAAGGTCAGATCGATGCAGATTCCCTAGAAAAATGGTTAAATCTGCTAAAAGTTTATTTCTTTGTTCACAATTGTTTTGACAGGGAAAATATTACCTTCAAACTCCTTAAGGCTCTCCTCAATGTCAAACATTGGTGGGAAACTTAATGGGAGAAAAGTTCCACATAGGAGTCCAGAATATATGGTTTCAATCCCACTTGGGATTTTTTTTTGGATGCGTTCAAGGAGCATTATTACCATGTTGGTTTGAAGGTCAGATCGATGCAGATTCCCTAGAAAAATGGTTAAATCTGCTAAAAGTTTATTTCTTTGTTCACAATTGTTTTGACAGGGAAAATATTACCTTCAAACTCCTTAAGGCTCTCCTCAATGTCAAACATTGGTGGGAAACTTAATGGGAGAAAAGTTCCACATAGGAGTCCAGAATATATGGTTTCAATCCCACTTGGGATTTTTTTTTGGATGCGTTCAAGGAGCATTATTACCATGTTGGTAACTATGGCAACCAATACATGAGATGGAACACACTTCGACAAGAAAGGGGCCAAAAAATGTCAAAGTTCAAAAATACTTTCCATACCTTGTGCACCAATATGGGTATCAAAGAATCCAAGTGGCATCTGGTTCTGAAATACTGTGGGGCTCTGCAGAGGTACATCCAAACCAAAATGTATTTCCTGGAAATCTCATCACTGGGAACTCCCTATCGATATACTGTAAAAATTGAGCAGAAATTTAGGCACTAGAACAAACAGGAGTTCATGAATGCAAATCCACAACAACCAAAGCATGATAAGGAAAACCCTAACAAACATCCTCCAGAAAACCATCCCAAGCCACAGGAAAGGAAGGGTAACATAAAGACGAAGAAGGACACTGGAAAGTGGTGCGATTTCCAAGGGTAACATAAAGACGAAGAAGGACACTGGAAAGTGGTGCGATTTCCACAAAATCCTCTGGCACAAAATTGATGAATGTCGTTCAAAAAGTCATTGGTGGCCGAGATCGAAGACAAGGATTTGAACCCTGATTCATAATTTGAGTCAGAAAGTAATGGGAAAAGATAGATCATTGACGCAGACCCCACTTCTACTTTCACGACCACAACAATTCAACCAGAAGAACCAACAGATCCTGAAGAGGGGGATCACCTTTTTCATTCATAGATGTGGGTGAAGGGGACCCAGTTGCATTTTATTGTTTATAATGAAAGACATAAGAACCTCATCTCAGTAGAGGTCGTTAAATAGTTGGGATTCTTGACAACACCACACCCACATCCATATAATATCGCATGGCTTCACTAGGGATAAGACCTCTATGTCAGCCAACAATGTCGATTTTCATATGACATCCATCCCTTCAAGGATGAGGTATTATGTGATGTTACCCCACTGGATGTCTGTGGTTTTCTTTTGGGCCATCCATATATGTGGAAGTGCCATGTTATTTATGAGGTAGTTCCAAATATTGTCCCACCTAAATAATGCCACAAGGTAGTATGTCATACTGCAAAATTCAGCTTCTTCACAGTTTGTTCAAAAGTTGAACAGAAGAACACCACAACCACTACAACATCAATCAAAGAACCTTATATCCAGTGGAAGCATGTCAAAAAAATTGAAGAAAATCATAAGGATTCCTTCTTCACATGTCAACTCATGTAGCCAGACTGGTAAAAAATTTCCAACCCTTCTAGCCATAGGTCCGTGACAACCTTCAACAAGCTAAGCAATGCAACGTCTCTAGTTAGGCAAACAACTCATCAAGATGTAGATTCAGAAAAGACTTTTCCCTCTCCCTCGAGCACCAAAAGTAATGGAAACCATTTCTTTCTAATGATTGATCCAGGTGTATATCGATGGCTACCCACCTATTCCAACTATCTCAAAACAATCTTATGGAAATTTACAATTTTTAGTCGTTTTCGGTTCCTAAACTTTGGGGGCCATTTTGAGGGCCTAAATGAATTTTTTTCTGGATTGAGCACCTCAATGAAAATTTAAATCTCTCATTTATCACTCAAAATGAATCTCCTCGAAAATACCTTTCAAACAAGCTATTGGGTGCCCCAAACAGAGATCGTATGCCAAAGTTATGCCCCCAGGAAGTTGATACACCAAACTACCCAAAACGGGGTCCACAAAACTATTGGATTTTCATATTCCGGGGTTAGGGTTTTGCATTTTATTTATGTTAAAAATGCCTTTACAGCCTCATTTCAATGCATCTTCTGGCAAATCTGAGTAGCCGTCACATCTCTTCTTAGAGATAATCTGCCACCATTCTAGCGAGTCTTTCACTCTATATTTCTACAGTTTTGTACATTTCACCCATTAATAGAACTTGTGTATTATTGTATATTTGTTCCTCTTGTTATATATCCAATATATCTCTATTATATTATTGTCTCTCTTGCAATATCTCTTTGTATTTCTGTGTTATATCTTCGTTCTCATTTCATGCTGAAAATAATGCGGTTCAGTCGAAATGTTGTGTACTTGCATAATTGAATAGCTTATGTCATATTCATAATTGAGTAATTTTAGTACTAGTTATGGAGGTTAATTATACATCACATTGAGATAATATCGAATGATTTTAGCCATCACATCTCTTCTCAGAGATAAGTTGCCACCATTCTAGTGATATCATTCACTCTGTATTTTACAGTTCTGGACATTTCTCTCATTAATAGAAATTTTGTATTATTGTATCTCTGTGTTGATTGATATATATCTGTTATTTCTATGTTTTATTATTTTATATCCGATATATCTCTGTACATTTCTTTATTGTATCTATGCTCTCATTTCATGCCGAAAATAATTTGGATCAGTGGTATCAGAGCAGGTTGCTCTTGATCAATTTTTTTCAGTGCATTTTCCCGATGAGGTACACGTATAGCATGTTGGGTCTCGATCTTGTATCTCTTGAGTACAATCGTTCTCACACACCCAAGAAACCATCCATGGAGGAAGAAAATAAAAATGACACAACATAATATCCTATTAATCTGTTGCTCGAGCAAGCTCTCATGTGACAGAAGGATGAAATGATGGAGAATTTTTCCACATCCTTCAATGCATGTCAATAACAATAGGAACATATTCATCAAGCAACCACTTTGGAGGCACCTCCTCTTTCAAGCTACAAGTTTATTTTTATATTCCCGTATTTGAAGGTCAGATCGATGCAGATGCCATAGAAAAATGGTTAAATATGCTAGAAGGTTATTCTTTGTTCAAAATTTTTTCGATAGGGAAAAGATCACCTTCAGACTCCTTAAGGTTCTCCCCCATGTCAAACATTGGTGGTAAAATTACTGGGAGAAAATTTCCATAGAGGACTCTAGAATATATGGGGCTGAGATGAATTGAGACTTTTTTGTGGATGTTGTCAATGAGTAGTATTACCATGTTGGTAACTATGTCGACTAGTACATGAGATGGACCTCACTACACCAAGAGAGTGGCCAAATAGAGTTGGAGTTCAAATATAATTTCCATAACTTTCACACCAAGCTAGGTATCAAAGATTTCGAATGACATCTAGTTCTGAAATACCGTGAGGCTCTACATAGGTATAGCCAAACCAAAATGGATTTCCTAGACATCTCATCACTAGGAGCTGCCTATCAATATGCTGTCAAAATAGAGTAGAAATTTAGGCACCAGAACAAACAAGAGTTCGAGTCTGCAAATCCACAACAAAAAAATCATGATAAAGATGGCCCTAAAAAACATCCTCTAGAAAACCAACCCAAACCATAGGAAAGGAAGGGTAACGGAAAGACGAAGAAGGACACTAGAAAGTGGTGTGATTTCCACAAAATCCCCTGGCACAACACTGATGAACATCACTCAAAACAGTCATTGGTGGCCGAGATCAAAGACAAGGAGTCAAACCCAAAGACAAGGAGTCAAACCCTGATTCAGAAAATAAAGGGAAAAGACAGATCATCAATGCAGACCCCACTGCTACTTTCATGAGCACAACAATTCAACCATAAGAGCCAACATATTCTAAATAAGAGGAGCATCTTTTTCATTCACAGATGTGGGTGAATGGGACCCCGTTGCATATTATTTTTGATAGTGGAAGCCATAAGAACCTCATCTCAACAGAGGTCGTCAAACAATTGGGATTGTCAACAACACCACACCCGTAGCAATATAACATCGGGTGGATTTTCCAAGGACAAGACCTCCGTGTTAGCCAGCAGTGTCGATTTTCATACGACATCTATCCCTTCAAGGATGAGGTATTATGTGATGTTGCGACATTTGATGTCTGTGATGTTCATTTGGGCCATCCATATATGTGGAAGAGCCATGCTATTTATTAGTCTTGACCCTGTAGTGTCATTGTTACTCTAGGGGTTCATCTCTACAGGATACTAGAGATAGTTCCAACTATTGTCCCACCTAAACAGTGCCACAAGGTAGTATCTCATACTAAAAAATTTAGCTTCTTCATAGTTTGTTTAAAAGGTGAACATAATAACACCACAACCACTGCAGCCTCAGTCCAAGCACCTTCTATCCAGTAGAAGCAGGTTGACAAGATTGAAGCAACCTGTAAGGATTCCTTCTACACAGAGTCATCTCATGTAGCTAGACTGGTTAAAAAGGTTCAATCCTTCCAGCCACAGGTTCATGACAACCTTCAACAAGCTAAGCAACGCAATTTCTCCAGCAAGGCAAGCAACTCTTCAAGATGCAGATTTAGAAAACAATTTTCCCTCTCCCCCAGATACTTAGCACAATGGATACCATTGCTTCCTAAGCGAGGATTGATCCAGGTGGATATCAGTGGCCACCCAGGCTCAAAACAATATATATTATGGAAATTTACTTTTTTTAGCAATTTTTTGGTTCCTAAACTTCGAGGGCCATTTTGAGGGGCTAAATGAAGTTTTTTCGAGATCGAGCACCTCATTGATAGTTGAAGGCTCTAATTGAGCCCCCAAAATGAATATCCTCGACGATACCTATCCAAATAGCTATCATGCACCCCATGCATAGATTGTATGTGAAGGTTATGCCCTTGGGAAGTTGATACACCAAGCTACCCAAAACGAGGTCCACAAAAATTTTGGATTTTCATCTTTTGGTGTTAGGGTTTTGGATTTTCTTTATGTTAAAAAGGCCTTTAGAGCCCAATTTTAATCATATTATTGTGAATAAGCATAACCATCACATCTCTTCTCAAAGATAAGATGCCACCATTCTAGTGAGTTCATTCACTCTGTATTTTACAGTTCTGTACATTTCACTCATTAATAGAAATTGTGTATTACTGTATCTCCGTGTTTTTTGATATATCTCTACTATCTATTTGTTATATTATTGGATATCTAATATATCTTTGTACATTTATATATGTTATCTATGCTCTCATTTTGTGCTGAAAATAATTTGAATCAGTGGTATTAGAGAAAACTGCTCTTGATCATTTTTTCAGTGCATGTCCCCGACGAGGTCTGAGTATAGCAAGTTGGGTCTCGATATTATCTCTCTCGAGGAAAATCACTCTCACATGCCCAATAAACCCTCCATGGTGGAAGAAAATAAAAACTATAGAGTATAATATTCTATTAATTTGTTTCTCGAGCAAGCTCTCATGCGACAGAAGGATGAAATAATGGAGACTTTTTCCCACATCCTTCAACGCCCGTCGATAAAAATAAGTACATCTTCATCAAGCGACCACTTTGGAGGCACATCCCCTTTCAAGATACATGTTAATTTTGATATTCTCGTATTTGAAGGTCAGATCGATGAGGATGGCCTAGAAAAATGGTTAAATATGCTAAAAGGTTATTTCTCTGTTCACAATTTTTCCGACAGGGAAAATATCACCTTCGCACTCCTTAAGGCTCTCCCCCATGTCAAAAATTGGTGGGAAAATTATTGGGAGAAAAGTTTCGTAGAGGAGTTTGGAATATATGGGGCCAACCCCACTTGGGACTTTTTTTTAGATGCTATCAAGGAGCAGTATTAACCTGTTGGTAATTGTGATGAACAATACATGATATGGACCACACTGCGACAAGAGAGGGGCCAAAAAGTGTTGGAGTTCACAAATACTTTCCATACCTTGCGCACCAAGATGGGTATCAAATACTCCAAGCAACATCTGGATTTGAATATCATGGGGCTCTAAATAGGTACATACAAACTGAAATGGATTTATTGGACATCTCATAACTAGGAGTTCTGTCTCTTATACACATCTCTGATGGCGCGAGGGAGGCGTGTAACATCTCATAACTAGGAGTTACCTATCGATATGATGTAAAAATCGAGAAGAAATTTAGGCACCTGAACAAATGGGAGTTCGGATCTACAAATCCACAACAACCAAAGCATGATAAAGATGGCCCTAAAAAAAATCCTCCATAAAATCAACTCAAGCCATGGGAAGGGAAGGGTAATGGAAAGATGAAGAAGGACATTGGAAAGTAGTGTGATTTACACAAAATCCCTTGGCACAACATTGATGAATGTTGCTCAAAAAAATCATTGGTGGACGAGATCAAGACAAGGATCCGAACCTTGATTCATAATATGATTCATAAAATAATGGGAAAAGACAGATCATTGATGCAGACCCCACTACTACTGTCACGACTGCAACAATTCAACTTGAAAAACCAACAGATCCTAAAGAGGGGGAACACCTTTTTCATTCACAGATGTGGGTGAAGGGGACCTTGCTACATTTAATTGTTTATAGTGGAAGCCAAAATAACCTCATATCAACAGAGGTCATCAAATAGTTGGGATTGCCGACAACATCACACCTACAACCATACAACATCAGGTGGCTTCACCAGGGACGAGACCTCCATGTCATCCAACAGTGTCGAGTGCCATACGACATCCAACCCTTCAAGGATGAGGTATGATGTGATGTTTCCCTACTAAATGTATGTGTTGTTATTTTGGGCCAGCCATATATGTGGAAGCACCATCCTATTTATGAGTCTCAACCCCAAAGTGTCATTGTTACTCTGGGGGGTCATCTCTACAAGATACCAGAGGTAGTTTCAACTACTATCCCACCTAACTAGTGTCACAAGGTAGTATCCCATACTACAAAATTCATGTTCTTCAAAATATGTTCAAAAGGTGAACAAAAGAACACCGCAACCACTGCAACCTCATTCCAAGCACCTTATGTCCATCATAAGTAGGTCGACAAGATTGAAGTAAATCATAGGGATTAATTCTTCACATAGTCATCCCTTGTAGCTAGACTGGTTAAGAAGGTCCAACCATTCCAACCACAGGTTCATGACAACACTCAACAATCTAAGCAACACAACTTCTCCAACAAGGCAAACAACGCATCAAGATGGACATTCATAAAGAACTTTTCCCTCTCCCTCGGACACTCAACACAATGTAGACCATTTCTTCCCAAGGAGGGAGGATTGATCTAGGTGGATATCGGTGGCCACCAACCTATTCCAAATGGCTCAAAACAATCTTCTAGCAATTTACTATTTTTAGTAGTTTTTTGGTTCCTAAATTTCGGGGGCCATTTTGAGGGTCGAAATGAATTTTTTTCAGGATTGAGCACCTCAATGATAACATAAGGCTCTCATTGAGCTACAAAAATTAATCTCCTCGATGATACTGTTACAAAGAGCTATAATGCTGTCTCTTATACACATCTCTGTGTGCCCCAAACGAAGATCGTATGCCAAAGTTAGGCCACTGGGTAGTTGATACACCAAACTACCCAAAATAGGGTCCGCAAAATTTTTGGCTTTTCATATTCCGAG
This sequence comes from Picea abies, assembly GCA_900067695.1. NCBI lineage: Eukaryota > Viridiplantae > Streptophyta > Pinopsida > Pinales > Pinaceae > Picea > Picea abies. The sequence goes on from CBVK0100519698.1 coordinate 10,691, forward strand.
GTTAGGGTTTTAAATTTTCTTTATGTTAAAAAGGCTTTTAGAGCCTCATTGTAATCATCTTCTTGTGAATGAGAATAGCCATCACATCTCTTCTCAGATATAAGCTTCCACGAGCATAGCTGTCACATCTCTTCTCATAGATAAGATTCCACCATTCTAGCGAGTTCATTCACTCTGTATTTTAAATTTCTATACATTTCACTCATTAATATAAATTGTGTATTACGATATCTCTATGTTTATTGATATATATCTTCTATTTATCTATTATATTATTGTATATACAATATATCTCTGTACATTTCTTTATTGTATCTCCACTCTCATTTCGTGCCAAAAATAATCTAGATCAATGGTATCAGAGAAGGCTGCTCTTGATCATTTTTTCAGTCCATGTCCTTGAGGAGGTCCAAGTATAGAAATTTGGGTCTTGAGCTTGTCTCTCTAGAGGAAAATCTCTCTCACACTCCCAAGAAACCCTCCATGGTGGAAGAAAATAAAAATGACAAAGCAAAATATCCTATTAATCTGTTGCTCGAGCAAGCTCTCATGCGACAAAGGGACGAAATGATGGAGAATTTTTCCCACATCCTTTAATGCCTACCGATAAAAATAGGGATATATTAATCAAGCGGCCACTTTGGAGGCACCTCCCATTTCAAGCCACAAGTGGATTTTGATATTCTTGTATTTGAAGGTCAGATCGATGGCCCTAGAAAAATGGTTAAATCTACTAGAAGGTTATTTCTCTGTTCACATTTTTTCTGACAAGGAAAAGATCACCTTCGCACTCCTTAAGGATCTCCCCCATGTCAATCATTGGTGGGAAACTTCCTGGGAGTAAATTTCCATAGAGGAGTCTGAAATATATGGGGCTAATCCCACTTGGGATTTTTTTGTGGATGCGATCAAGGAGCAGTATTACCATGTTGGTAACTATGATGATCAATACATGAGATGGACCACATTGTGACAAGAGAGGGTCCAAAAAGTGTCAGAGTTCACAAATAGTTTCCATACCTTGCGCACCAATATGGGTATCAAACAATCTGAGTGACATCCGGTTTTGAAATACCACGAGGCTCTGCATAGGTACATCCAAACTGAAATGGATTTCCTGGACATTTCATCACTGGGAGATTCTTATCGATATGTTGTCAAAATCGAGAAGAAATTTAGGCACCAGAAAAAATGGGAGTTTGTGTTTGCAAATCCACAACAACTAAAGCATGATAAAGACAACCCTAACAAACAACCTCCATAAAACCATACCAAACCACAGGAAAGGAAGGGTAACGAAAAGACGAAGAAGGACACTAGAAAGTGGTGTGATTTCCACAAAATCCCCTAGCACAACACTGATGAATGTCGCTCAAAACAATCATTGGTGGTTGATATCAAAGACAAGGAGCCAAACCCTGATTCAAAATTTGATTCAGAAAATAATGGGAAAAGACAGATCATCGACGTAGACTCGACTACTATTGTCGTGAACACAACAATTCAACCAGAAGAACCAACCGATCCTAAAGAGGGGGAGTTCCTTTTTCATTCACATATGTGGGTGAAGGGTAACCCACTACATTTTATTGTTGATAGCAGAATCCAGGAGAATATCATCTCAATAGAGGTCGTAAAAAAATTGGGATTTTCGACAATACCACACCTGTAGCCATACAACATCAGGTGGATTCACTAGGGATGAGACCTCCATGCCATCCAACAATGTTGATTTTCATATGACATCTATCCCTTAAAGGATGAGGTATTATGTGATGTTTCCCCACTAGATTTCTGTGATGTTCTTTTGGGCCAACCATATATGTGGAAGTGCCATGTTGTTTATGAGTATCAACCCTATATTGTCATTGTTACTCTAGGGGGTCATCTCTACATGATACCATAGGTAGTTCCAACTACCGTCCCACCTAAATAGTACCACAAGGTAGTATCTCATACTACAAAATTCAACTTCTTCACAGTTTGTTCAAAAGATGAATAGTAGAATGATGCAACCACTGCAACCTCAGTCCAAGAACCTTCTGTCCAACAGAAGTAGGTCAACAAGATTGAAGCAAAGTGCAAGGATTCCTTTTTCACACAGTCATATCATGTATTCAGACTAGTTAAAAAGGTCCAACCCTTCCATCCATAGGTTCCTGACAACCTTCAACAAGCTACGCAATGCAACTTTTCCAACAAGGCAAGCAACTCATCAAGATGCAGATTAATAAAACACTTTTCCCTCTCCCCCAAGAACTCAACGTAATGGATACCATTGATTCCTAAGGAGGGAGGATTGATCTAGGTGGATA
>CBVK0100519700.1:0-10113 GCA_900067695.1 Picea abies
CTCTTCCGATCTCACAAGTCTCACCCGAAGTGCAACCAAGACAGGAGGATAGGGAAGGGCAAGGAGAATACTTAGGTGGGTTCACATAACCTTCAAGATTCATCATGATCTTGCACAAGACATCTAACTAAAAAAAAATATGAGCTCAAACACACATGAACTGAAGCTAATTAGGTTGTGAAAAACATTTATACACAAAAACATCATGTAGAACTTATGAAGCATAAAGAAGTACTGTAAAGATACAATGCAGAAGCATAAACACAGAATGGCACAACATATTTCAAAATTTTGGATCCTTCTTTATATATCACTGTCAGATCTTATCAAATAAAACCTTAGAGATACAAAGTTATTCTCTATTATAGACTTCTAGCTCTGGACCCATGTCATAGAGCTCTATTTACCCGAAACTGTATACATGTTACATTTAAAGAACTCAAACCTGACCTAGTAACAATAACAACAACTCGGACCCAACAACAAGGGGAGAACCATTTTACAATCATGAGACAAATATTTTACAATCATATTCATTCAATATATATGAACTAAGTAGGGTCTTTTGGCTTTGGTCTTGCATGCTTTCTTGTTCTTTTGCAACTGCTTTTGCCTTGTTGGTGTTGCACTGTCCTTTTCGCAACTAATTTCTATTACTTTTCCTTGCTATGTTGTCCAACTTCTTTTGTAGCTTTCACAACTCGTGCTAAACCAAAACTGGGACTGTAGTCCTTCTTGCACAACTTCCAATCCAAAAATGAAGTGCCCAACAGGCTCTGACCATAAACCTTGACTCACCCTCGAGTCAAGTACTTGGCTTCTCCGCAGCTTCTAGGAGCAACTATTTCTTTCACTTGTCCTCCTTTTCCTCTTTACTTTGCTCTTCTTCTTGCACTTTCTCTTCTTCTACCTCTTTAAATGAAGGTCCCAACTTTGGGACCAACTCCAAGGCCCACTTCTTAACTTTCTGAAAGCTACCAACTTTATCCTACCATTTCTTGGCAAGGATGGAGGCCTCGACAATGAACTGTTGGGTTGCATCTGTGATACATTCCTTGGGCTTAGATGTGAACAAAGAGTTCCATTTATAGTCTACTGTTGCATTGACCTGATGCATTTACATGTAAACTGTCTGAATGACAGGTCGAAAGTCATAGAGGTCTTGCTTAACTACAGATTGCGCCTCAAACAGGGTGTTCAACTCATTGTTTGCTTGCTGAATTTGATCAAACTTCGGTTGTTTCTCTAACGGATCCATAGTAGCCGCAATTTCCTCATTCAACACCTAGATTCTAGTGCATACATCCTCCAAAGTCTGGTTTCACCTAGCGATGATGCCCATCCAATCGTTGAATTCTCTGAAAATATTTGTGCACTCAGCTGTGTGCTTGTGTAGTGCTGCTTAGGCATTGTTTCCATATAGCACTATTTTCTCCATCTGCTCCTGCAAATTTTGAGGCTGCTGCTCTGCTTCTTGCTGAGTCTGTCGCAACTGTACTTCTAGATGCTTTGCACGAATGACCAATTGTGACCATTCTCCTTGGAGTAGTTCAATATGATTCTCGGGCTCTCCTGCATCACTGACTTCTGATAGTTGGGGTGCAACCTTCCATATTTCTGGCCAGGCTTCAGCAAGTCTTTCCTGAACTCTTTCAAGTTTGTTCTCCACCTGGATCTTTGCACGTGCTTCCTATTTTCTGCATTCTTTCACAAGGAGCGCTTCCTCCCTTGCAAAATCTACAGACCTTTTGGTCTGCTGGAGCCTCTGCTCCAGTTGATCAGTTAAGGCTCTAATCATTCCAACTAAGTGCATTGTTGGCCACTGTGCAAGGTCAGTGGATGAAGGGGTTGCGTCTCTGGGTGCTTGGAACTACAGTGGAAATCCACTGGTCATTGAATGTTAGGAGGGAGTCTCTACTTCCTCCTCTCATGTGGATGGTCCTGGCATGAGCCTCAACCTCAACGCTAATGCTAGGAGCGTCAGAACGTCTATTCTGGACATGAAGAGTTGCACTAACTCTACACACTGATGAGGGTTTTGGAGAACTAGCTCCATCTGTTCTTGCGCTAATGTTGTGCTTTTCCCTAAAGTTGTCTTTGGTTCCTTCTGAGCCTCTGGTATCCCCACCTCTTTACGTTCCTCTTCTTCTGGAGTTGCGCTTCCCATGGCACCCTCAAGCTTGGCCATTGAGGACATGTGTTGGGGACTTGGAATTATGACTTCTCTACCATTTTAGTGTCCTTATGCTAAACAAAAGGTACAATCTGCTGGTCCTGGGCTTCAGGGTTCAGGCTAGTCAGTTTCAATCTTTGCTTTGGTACTTCTAGACTTGAACCAGAATTTTTTTGTCTCTGCTCAGGTAGCTCTGCGCTTCTTTCTAGGACTTTGGGCCTCTGCTCAGGTAGTTCTGGGGGATCAAAATGCATGGGCTCTAGATCAGTGGTTTGGGGTGGACTGTCGGTTTCTGGGGGTGGAGATTGGGGTTGTGGTGGTGATGGAGGGTGATTAGTGATGATGGTATATGGATGGGTGTCAAGCTTAGGGTCGTCCTAAATATGTATGATGGGGGATTTTCAAAACACTGAGCGAGTGAGGGGGATGGTGGATGAGATGGTTCAGGTGTTCAAAAATTTGCTCGACGAGATCCACGTCCTGGTTTTCTTGGCTATGGGCTCTATAATGTATGCAACACTAAGGATTTTGTTGACATCCTTACCTGTCAAAATTTCTTTCTCTGGTAGTTGCAGGAACATCGTCGATGTTCTTTTCTTCCGCTCTAGTGGCTACGTCTCTTCCTCCTCTTCAGAGTCTGTCTGTGGTGGAGCTTCTTTCTTCTATGCCACTGGGCTGAAATTCGGTCCTACCTTGACTTCCCAACCTTTATTCTTCAGCAGCTCGACTGGAAAAACATAGTGCATCCCCAACTTGTGTGGGTTGCATTTAACTCCTTCCCACAACATCACCTCCTTGTCGAAGGCCTCTTCTTCCAAGTAGAACGACATCATCCTTGAATGGAAGTCCTTCATGTTGGCATACCTTGGCCATACAAACATGTGGTGTCAATTCATGCTAAAGGCTATGTTCCTCTTATCGTAGTTGAGGATCTTTTGTGGAATGTGCAACCTCTGCATTGCATCAATGATCTTGTTATACCACTTGGAGAACATCGTGTTGTTGAAGGTTGTGTTCTCTGAGTCCACCATTGAATGCCAGGGCTCAAACATTTTTGATAGGTGCCCCTTGTCTTCTAGCGCAACGATCTTCCAATGAATGACGTCCATTTAAGAATTTCAAATGCAAGCAACATGTATCCATATGTGAAGGTCCCTCCCTTCTTTTCGGCTTCCTCACAAGCCATAAGTAGTTCCTCCAACATGTAGCTACACCAATTGAATACAATGCCATTGGTGCAAAAATCCACCATTGATAATGCATCCAACGTGCATTCTCCCTTGTAGTACGACCTCATGAATTTGTTGGCTATGGTGTAGCGGCCAATCCTGACCGTATCTGGTAGTATGGGGTCTATTTTGGCTGTGTGCCCCCCCCTTTGTGTGTGGAACCTTTCATATAGGTTGGGCTCCCTTTTATTTTTTCCGTGCTTGCTAGGACCCTGGAATCCTTTGGGCACGTCCTCACCCTCGAGGGATAGTCTCATAAGCTGGTGGATGTCTTTGGCATGGATTGGATATCGATTATCCAACCAGAGACTTATGTCATGCACCCTGCTGATTAGGAACTTGGTGCACTACACAACTTTGCTAGTGGTACTGAACACTGGTAGGTACCTAAGGTTCATGATAGTTGAGTTAAATAGGTTGATAAATTAGGGCTTTGACACAAACTACATGCCTCCCAACTCGTCTGGAGCGATAATCTAGAAAAATTCTATGTTCATCTGGGGTAACAAGACTTGATCTGTTAAATTGAGATCGAGGAGCTTGACCTGCTCCACCTTCCCCTTGAGATCACCCATGACCTCAACTCAGAGGTCGCAGGGCTCATCTGGTACTGCATCTTTGGACACAATACTTCAACTTCCTATAGCTCTCAACATTGTGAGTTCTGTATTCTCAACAAATTCCTCAGTGAAACACAGATTGGGGGATCAAAACTACGGGTCGAGGGATTACACAGGCTTGATCACTCTGTAGAATTCAAAAAATCTTTAAGTGCTTTCTAGAAACAATGTGTTCTATAACGAGTTCTCAAATCCTTGTACTTGGGCTTAGCTGGAAAGTTCAGTAATAACTGTTGTTCACCATTACCCTATGGACACAACTTGGATCTGAGCTATCTGACGAGATTGTTTAACAGGGAAAATCCTATTGGGTGATTCTGGCATTTACTGTGCAAGTTAGATAGGTACGTGGCCGATTTCATTCCTTACCATTTGACAGATGAGAATCCTGGCATGAATATCGATGGCATCTTCGTGTATTGCATATTTATGGCTTAACTGAATTCATACAAGGTACCGTAATAGTAATAAAGGCTATGACTAGACTGGGTTCATGTGGCACATGGATTGAGATTGCATTCAGATTCTCTGTCCCTCTGACCACAAAGGGGTCCCCATCATATTAATGATTGTCATTAATGGGTTCTTGACTCTTCTGATCCTACACTATTGAGTAAGCAATTATGCATCAAACAACACTTAAACAGAAAAAGAAAATGAACTACATGTCGCGGTGTAACACTGCACACATCGACTTTATTAACTAAATTTACAAAAATTGCAGAAAACTCAAACCTAAATACTATACATGCTCCTTCAAACTAGAAAAAAAATCCTTTAGCTCAATTATGAGACATATAGGGTTTCAGATGAGCGCCATTCACCCATCTTGGCTGCAACACATCATCTAGTTGCGCAAGTGTGACTGCTCCAGAAGGTTGGATCTCCGAAACTACAAATGGTCCCAACCAATTCATGCGCAACTTGCCTAGATGCTTCTGGTACTGACTATCATAGAGTAGGACCTTGTATCCTTGTGAAAATACTTTAGTATTAATGTGTCTGTCATGCCAATATTTTATCCTTTCTTTCTCAATTGACTGATGGAAGTCTGCTAAAAACTTGATCTCTTCAAGTTTTTGCAACTCCATGAGTCTCTGCGCAACTGATTCTTCCTCTGACATGTGTGTGATCTGTACAATGTACAAACTTGGAGTAATGAATTCTGCAGGCACCAGAACTTCTTTCCCATAAACTAGCTGGAACTTTGTCATCCTAATCTTCCCTGTTTACACAACAGACCTTCGTTAACCCTCTCTCTAGAATCTTGTTAAATGCTTCTACTGTTCCATTGTCTTGTGGGTGGTAGGGGATACTTTTATGATGTTGGGTCAAGAACTTTGCTCTAAACTTTGCTATGGTAATACTGATAAAATGAGCTCCCTGATCACTGTTCAGACTCCTAGGACATCCAAATTGAGTGATAATATTTTCAAAAATAAACCTAGTAGCAGTATCGGTTGAACAATCCTGAACAAATGTTGCCTCAGCCCAATGTGTAAGGTAGTCCTTTGGGGTAATAATGTACCTATCCTTTGAATGCTTAGCTGTGGGGTTGATCAACCTAATGAAGTCAACCGCCCACTTCTCAAATGCTTGTAGAGCTCGAACTGGTTGGAGTGGTAATTCATCTCGCCATGATGGTTTACCCACTCTTTGACAAAGATCGCAAGATCTATCATATACCTTTTCATCCTTGAAGAGCGTGGCCCACCATAGTCCATCTTGGAGAACTTTCTGCGCAATGGCCTTTCCTCCCACATGACCTCCCACAACTCCACTATGGCACTCCCACAGTATATCCTTTATTTCATGATCCAAGACACATCTCTCGAGGATACTATCGAGCCCTGATTTATACAATTGCCCTGCAATCAACTGATAGTTCGTTGCTCTAACCACCATATGGCGTTTCTGGGTTGTGGAATATGTTTATGGGCAAGCTCCTGTACTTAAGAAGAATTCTATGTATTCCGGGTACTTTGGTATGGCCTCAACTTGGAAAAGGTCTGCATCTGGGAGATGATCATCAATTGCTTCGCCACTTTCCCATGATTCTAATATAGACAGGTGATTAGGCTCTATGTTGCATCTTATAAGATTAATGATCACTTCAAAAGAAAATTCATGAAATAGTAACAACCATATACAACTTCTCCCTTCCAACACGGGTTTTTTAACTAGATATTTTAATGCAGAATGATCAATAAAGAACTTAAAATGAGAACCTAGCAAATAATGTCTAAAATTATGCAAAGCATAAATCATAGCTAAACCATCCACTTCTGTCGTTGTATAGTTGCACTCAACTTGTGACAACTTCTTGCTCCCAAAATAGATAGGATGATCCATGGCTCCATCTCTTGGTTGTGCTAAGATAACTCTCGAGGAAATTCTTGAAGCATCTACATGGACATGAAACTCGTTCTCCCAATTTGGAAATATCAGAATAGGTGTTGTGTTGAGATTTTCCTTTAGGGTCTCAAATGCCTTATCACATTTTGGGGTCCATTGGAACACTTCGGCCTTCTTTAGTATATTTTCCAGTGGTGCAGTGATATTTTCATATCTTCTCATGAACCTGCAGTACTACCTTGTGTGTCCCAACATGGAGCACAACTGCTTAGCACTCGTAGGTGGTGGCATGTTCACAATAACTAAAACTTTGACTGGGTCTACTAGTACTCCCTCTCGACATACTATGTGGCCCAAAAAATTTCCATGTGGCACACATAAGATACACTTTCTAAGGTTCAACAATATCTACAATTCCCTACATTTGTCAAACATCAAACGTAGTAGCGCTACATGTTCCTTAAGCATATTGTATACTATCCAATCATCCATATAAACTTCTATAAACTTGTGAATAAATTCTCTAAAAGATGCTACCACAATTCTGGAGAAAACTATAGGGGCATTCTTTAAGTCGAATGACATCAGATTGTATGAAAATGACCCCCATTCTGTTATGAATGTGGTCTTATTTTTGTGCTCTTCAACAATCCTTACTTTGTATGTTAACATCAGATCCTAGATCTAACATAACATCCTTAATCTCAAACTCATATAGCTGGGATACTAGTCTAAACTCTTTCCCAGTTTGTACTTTCCTTCTCTGCACTCTCTGAGTACTCTTCTCAGGAATATTAGTCCTTATTATTGCTTCTGTAGGTTATTCATTCCCTAGAACTAGGTAAAGTGCATTGCACAACTTTTTTGTTAAGTGGTCATTCCCAAGAATATCATAAAAGAACTGAAACCAAAGGTCAACTACATTCTCTGGTTGCTCAGGTTGTCTTAGAGTGACTACGAGGTTTCTGGGTGCAGAGTGTGAAGCAGGGACTTGCACATTCTTAGGATAAAAAATAGGTTGAGGGGGTTTCTCTTGCATCTCAATGCTTGGTATATTCTGAAATACTTCTATGGAATCTTTAAAAAAGAAATTATGTTTTAGAGGATCGTACCTGTCTTCTTTAGGTGTTGCTTTCTGGATCAAAGGTAAATTATTAGCATCTGCTCTAGTCTTTGCGCCTCCTTGAGTGATGATATTAAGGTTAGGAATTTTTCCTCTAATAACTCTCTTAATTGCTGAACTAATGAGGTTAGTTCCTCATTGACGTACCCAATCTTCCCATTTTGCAATTAGTTATGGGAAAACTTCAGTTTTGTGTCCATTGGTTCTGTAGTAAGTGCATCATGGCCACCTCATATGAGGACAGTCTCTATCCATATGGACTTGCTCATCACAGTTGTAGAATCTACTTGGTCCTCTTCCCTATGTTCTTCCTCCTCTGAATTCTCCTCTGAATCCACCTCCTTGACGTCTTCCCAGTCCCTGAGGGGTTTCATTCACGCTAAATGTCGTTCGATCCAACCTGTCCGCAAGTGCATCCAATGCTTTACACTGATTAGCAGTATGTGTGGTAGATGCACAAAAATCACAGTGTATAATATTTGGTACTATTGAATACTTCTGAATAATGGGGCACTGTCTCGGCCCATGCCCACAGATTCGACAAATCTCACAATACTCGATTGCTGGTACTCCTTGGCTCCCTGGAAAAAAATGATATGGGGTAGGGTTATGGAATGGTAAATTCACAGATACTTGTGCAACTCCTCCCATGGGTCTTGGTGAGGATCCCATCGGATTCTAAGGAGGTGCCATTCCCTTCATTCATGGAAATTTGTTCACCAAATATCCTTCTGTGTAACATCCAATACACCACACTTGTGGTCGTCCTGGTCTATGTATCGTTAATTCTTGAATCTTTTCTATGAGCGCTGATATTTTCCCTTGTAGTTGCGCTAAATTTGCATTTGCTGGGGGTCTGGTCACTTTCAGGCTGCTCGGATATCCTGCCAATTCTTCAATCTTCATTAATTGTTCCAAGGCGTTTTTCAAGGTGGCTATCCTCTATTGCATTAACATAATCCATGTCAGAGGTAGCAATCCTTGAATATACCATTCTCTTTGATGTTCCTCATGAATTGGATGTGCTAACCTCCCTATAACATCTTTAAACTTTTGGATATATTCCCAGGATGATTCACCTTCCCTTTGTTGAATCTCGCGCAACTTAGATAGAGCTTGTTGTTCTGAATGAGGTAGCTTAAACTCTATTATGAACCTTGTCCATACCTGGTCAAGTGTGAACGCTTGACCTTGCATTCCTGGCACTCCTAGCTCAATAACCTTCATGTACCATTTGAGAGCACGACCTCTCAAGGTAGTCTATAACTCAACCAACTTATTCGCATCCAAAGTTCCTCTGGACCTACAGGTTGCTTCACACAAGAACTGATATTGCTCAACATCTTCGTCTCCCTTACCCCAGAATTCTGTGTATCAAAGAATCGAACCTCCTGTGTGATCAACCATTGCTGATCTTGTTGCTCCTATCAAAATAAAACCTAATTGTCCTACCTGTGACCTACCAGGGGATCCCAATATACTCCTTGTACTCGCACTTCACAGTTGTGACTGACTAACTAATTGTACTGGAACAAAATTAGCATAAGAAGGTAGTATTGAATTTACCACTTGTATAGAAGACACTTTGGGTATGGGTGATTCGGGGCTAGTGCCACTAGCTTCAAGGCGATTTTCTTTGATCTGGGGGGTCTAGTTCTCTTCCTTTGGAGTGGTCTCTTCAGCCGGATTCCCAATATTTCCTGGCATCGGGGCTGAATATTCTCTCTCCTCTTCAATATCCATGCCAACTTCCTTCTCCCTTGATTCTACACCTTCTCCTTCTTGTCCACCCTCCTGGGGATTTATTTCTCTCTGCACTTAACTTTCACTTAACCTTCGACTAGAAAGTCTTTCCTATATTCTCATCTTCTACAACTCTTCCTTTCATATTTCCTCTACTTCTCCTAGTCCGACTTCTTTCCGCAACTTCTCAGACTATCTTGTTGCTTTCTTTATCTTTCCGCTCCACCACTTCTCAACTATGGTAGCTCTTTTCAAAGCTCGCTCATCTCTTGAGTCCATTTCTTGTTGTTTCCCTCATTTGTCAAAGAACCTTCTCCCCTCTTGTTCTGAGTGGGAAATCCCTCTACGGACTAGAACTTAGGGTTTTATTATGCATGCAGAAAAGACCTAAATATTCCTACTTTCTACCGTCATCCTGGACCTAATCCCCATTATTCTTAAGAAAATATGTATTTAAGAAGATCAAGTGAGCATACCTTATTTCAAGCATTTGATAATGATCCTTCTTTATGCTTGAACCCTCTTTGACTGCAACTCTCCTCCCAAGGCTGACCTGCATTCACACAAAACAAACAAAGAACTCCACATGCATTTGATATATAGATTAATGGGTTAGAGATTCAATCAACATGTATGCAATAAACCATGAAAAACTCATATGGTGGGACATGAAAAGTACTTCTTTATTATTAACTTCAACAAATCAACTTACCATGATGAAGCTGGCCACTACTCCACGAACTTGGTCCTAGGCTCCTCTTCAACTGTCCTCCAACTTCTTTGCTCTATATTTCTCTTTTCACAAGGATGGCTAAAGGGTTGGGACAAAGGGAATGTGCAATCGGGTATAGTTTCTTTACTATGATTCTC
>CBVK0100519702.1:0-12328 GCA_900067695.1 Picea abies
AGCTTAACTATGGACTCCATGGGGGTTCCTTTTTCGTAAATTTAGTCCCTCAGGCTCGAAAAAGGGTTAAAATGATACCTGAGAGTACTCTTCTAGAGAAATGAAGTTCCATAGAGTATACCTTTGTTCGTACAGTTGATCGTCCAGACCGAAAAAGGGGTAAACTACCACCGAACAGACGCGACTTTCCAATTTCAGTTTAACGAGCGTGAAAGGCCACAAGATCGCTCGACAATCTTTTCATGTTTAGAGGGTCTGAAAAAATCTTAAAAGAAGACCCATTATGTCTTTTGGGAGTCACAAGGGTGAGGTCAAGAGTGAAAAGGAATCATGCAAATGAGGCTCAAACTCGTAATCAGGAAAAAAAACAAGGACTCCCGAGCCTACAATGATTAGAGACAACATGGACACCATAATGCAACTAGGATCTACCTAGGGAATCCATGTTCTGGTAAGCTCTACCACCAAATCGTGACACTTCTAAAGCAACAATGATGGTTCCATGTCACAACCTAATGGGATTGATCCTATGGAAAAGGGATAAAGAAAACAAGATACAAAAGTCAGTGTGGAAACCTAACCTACATGCTCAAGTTGGTCATCTGAGATTTTTCCACAGACCGTCAAAAGTTACCCAAAACTCCAAAAAAATGTCCTGATACCCGATCATACCCTTCCAATGCAACTCCTGAATTACTCTAAATGTTTTTTGGTTTAAAGAAAATGATAAGGGGGACCAAAAAAGTGACAAAAAGAATAGAAGTTGGCAGCTCATTATCACCATTGCTGATTTGGAAATTGACTCTGGAGCAAAAAAACCCCTTTGAAAAAAGTTGTGATTCTGGGAGCTGCAGTGGACAAAATGACCATCTGTCTGGACCAGGTAAGTATAAAATATCTCCTCTTGCAATTTAAATCTTTATTTATGCTTTGGGTTTCAAGTTTTGGGGGGGCATCGACCTTCAAAAGGTCGGCCCTAGGTCCACGCGGGCTATCTTATGACAAGCCACGTGTACATTCAGGAAGAGTAAAAAATGCACACGTGTACACGTGACTGTCATCATTACAGCACGCATGGACCCCCTTATTGAATGAAAAATTAAAAAAAAACAAGGGTTAACCTTCCTGAACTTGGTGTTTTGCAGGATGTATGTTCACTAGAGGGAAAGAGAGCATGAGGAGGTTAGTGAGTTGGTCAGGGAAGACCCCAATGTTGTGGCTTCCTTAATGCAATGTGGGATGCTCAAGTTCTTCTTATGTCCTTTTATGCGGGCACAACCTAGGCTACTAAATGCCTTGGTTGATTATTGGCATACTGACGTAGAAGCCTTTATGTTAGAGGGGCAGTCACTGGTGCCTATGACAGAGGACATATATTTTTTGATTGGCCTCTCCAGGAGAGGGGAACCAGTCAACTTCCATACATTTCCTTTGGGGCCTCATAACATATCAGAATTGATAAGACTTTATTTTGAGGTTGGTACAGATCGATCGAGCTCACATGTGCCCATAAGCAAGATTACTGACTTATCGTTGTAGGCGATTGTGTTTCTTATTAGGTGGATGACTGGTTCTGCGGCTCTACATCACGCGTCTTGTGCACAGATGAACTATGCAGTCCAGTGCTTAAATGCACAAATATTTGACTGGAGCACTACACTGCTAGATTGTATGAAGAGGCAGCTGACAGATTGTCAGTCACGGACATAAAGGAACTTCAGGTTCGGGACCATTCTATCCTCTTTCTTATTTGAAAGAGTTTTGAGCTTTAGTCCTCGAGTAGAGGTATGAGGACATCATGCCTCTCTTCCTATAGTTTGTAGATGGGTAGTGTTACTGCCATGACAGGGTGGTGGAAGGACCAATGAGTCATTTGACGATGATTTCTTTTCTTAGTTGTCGCGAAAGATCCCAGTCATAGAGGATTACCCTTATGCTGGGATTTATTTCTCGAGAGATCCTGAGATACCACTACCTCCTAGTGAGGAGCGAGGAGAGATGGGTAAGTTTACATCATTGTTTTGTTGTTTTTTTTTTTTTTGTGAAACATATGTAATTTTATGTTGTTTTTTTTTATTTTTTTATATATCAATTTTTCCATACCTAAGTATTTGACGAATATGTGTCTGTTGTGTGTAGATGTGGGACCAGTGTGACCTGTGGACTATGCGAGGAACAAGCGTTGTCCTCGACCAAGGGCCGCACCTGCCGCCGCAGGGGGACCAACAACAACAGGAGAGCTTCCAGACGAGTCGAGTGAAACTTTACCTCACTGACTTGCACGGTCCCTATGGCAGAGATTGAGGATCTACCACCATCTATGCAGCCTCATGTAGTGGGGGCACCACGGACGTGGGTCTGATTTTTTCGGCTTTTGGAAAACATTGTTGATCAGTACAATAGGGCCCACAGGCCTTGACCTTAGTTAGATTTTTCATGTGCCAAGAGCACTACTTGTATATATTTTTTGAGAGCATAAGCCCCATGAATTGTTATTGGTCATACTTTTGAGGCGCTTGCATCCACGTATGTACTCTGGTGATTATGATATTATATATGGATTTTTATGTCTTTTTTGTGTCTTATGGATCATTTTTTGCCTTTAAAAATGTATTTACATGTTTATGTGTATATCCTTTCATATGTGTGTGAGATGCCAATCTAAAATTTGATTAGCTAGAGTATCTATAATTTGGTTTAATCTCCTAGGAACATGAAAATATGTAATATAATCATAGCTTCGTTCTAAGAGACGTACCCTAAGGAATTGTTAGTGTAAAGTCTGATCATGAACCCGATAGACTCTATTTAACTGTGACACAACCAACTGAGTGTCTAAATAGACCCAAATATGAGAGATACAAAATGACAGGGCGTCATGAAGCAACTCAATAACTACACTGTACTCGATGACATTGTTTGTGGTGTCACCTAAGCATATACCTCCAGAAGATAATAATTGGCCTTGAGGTGTAAAAATTACCCAAGCTGCGGAGGTAAGCCTCTAAGTGTGCCAGCTAGAACCGTCTGTGTACCCAATGAACACCTTGTATTCACTTGACATCTGCCATAGTGACAAAAGATAACATAAAAAATGACATGTCCATAATACTAAAAGAAACTAGAAAGTAATAGTACAAAGACTATACATATGTTACAAAAAGTTACCCATGGTGACCTGTCTATGAGTAATACTTCTTGAGGTAGAGACCATTTCTAGGCTCTGCCAAAGCATTCCCTTCAAATTCAACTAGAGAATAAGCACCCTTTTTTAGAACCTCTTTTATGATGAAAGGTTCGAACCACATGGGTTTGAATTTTCTTGCCCCTAGGGGGTCCTTATCTTGGTCATAGACCAGGACAAGATCACCTTCAAAGAAAACCCGAGGATGAATGGACCTATCATACTGACACTTGAATTTATGTTTGTGAGCCTCATTGGCCAAGGACACATCACATTGCTACTCATTGATCCTCTCAAGGTATAATAACAGTTCTTCAAGTGGAGAAGTATCTGGCAATAATTGTACTGCCAACTTTAGGGACGGGATCTGACATTCGATAGGCAAGACTGCTTCCAACCCATATATGAGTTGAAAAGTTGAGAAACTGGTTGCAGTCTTAACAAATGTTTGGTAAGACCATAATGCCGAGTATAACATCAAATTCCAATTTGACTTGGCTGAGTTGATCGTTCTCTATAGGATGGTCTTAAGAGATTTGTTTATAGCTTCCACCTGACCATTTGCTTGGGGGTAGTAGGGTGATGAATGTTATTGCTACAACCCAAGATTTGATGTTAACTTGGTCATCATTTGGTTCTGAAAGTGACTGCCATGGTCAGTGACAATCTCCCTCGGGACGCCGAACCTTGCTATTATCTGGTTGAATAAAAAGAGAGTCACAGTCTCTCCATCATATTTAAATGTTGGCATAGCTTTGACCCACTTCGTGAAGTAGTCTATGACTACAATGATATAATGATGCCCCCTTGCTGAAGGAGGGTTGCATGTAGTGTAATCAATCCCCCACTTGGTGAAGGGACCAACTGTGATGACAGGAAACAAGGGAGCGATATGTGCCCTCATCTTTTGAGAGAAGATCTGATAGAGGTGGCACTTCTTGACCAATTCGATACAATCTTTGATTAGTGTCATCCAGAAGTAACCTATGCGTAAAATATTTTGAGTTGTTTCCAACACAGACAAATGACCACCACACGCTCTGGTATGGCAATAATTAAGCATGATAATTGCTTCTTTGTGAGGGAGACATCGGTGCAGGATGCATTCTACACCTCTTCGATACAATGTATCATCGAGTATGAGATAATTCTTATCCTGATGGCGTATACGTCGACGCTTGTCATGAGAAGCAGAGGTGGGGAACTTCAAAGTCTGGAGGTACATAAGTATATCTTCGTACCAGGGATCTGAAGATGTGATCAAAAACATATCTCCTATGATAGGTGACTCTTCAGGAACAACATCACCTGATTCAACCAGAAGTCTCAAAATAAGTTCTGCGAAGACCAATGACTTTTTGGATTTCACTGAAATGAAATCCAAGTCAGACTCCTGGAGGATGACTATCCATCTACTGATTTTTCCGCCTATTACCTATTGTGTCAACATGTATTGGAATGGATTCACGATAGTAATGACGATGGTCTTGCAAAACAAAATATAATGACATAACCGTTGAATAGCATGGGCTGCTGCCAACACAAGTTTTTCGATATGAGAATAATTGAGTTTTGGTCCTACAAGGCCTTGGCTCAGGTAATAAATCACATATTCTGAGAACAAGTCATCTTCCTGAACTAAGACCATGCCAATGGTTGACTCTGCTACAGCCAGGTATAATAAGAAATATTTGTTATAGTTAGGTGGCCGAAGCAGAGGGGCAGTCGTGAGGGCATGTTTCAACACGTTAAAAGAGCATTGAGTAGCATCGTCCCAATGAAAAGGAACATCTTTCTTCAGTAAGTGCATAAATCCCTTTGTGATCTTGGCATAGTTGGCGATGAAATGTCTTAAAAAATTTGCCTTGCCCTGTAGACTCTGAAGTTGAAGGATTATGCATGGAGGAGGCAACTGAATTATTGCCTCAACCTTGAGAGGATCGACCATGATCCCTATTGTTGACACTATGAAACCTAACAAACGTCCTGATGTTATGCAAAAGATGCACTTGTTTGGATTCAAGCGAATCCAGAAGTAGCGTCAACACTTAAAGATAAGTTGGAGGTGTAAGGGATGATCTGTTCTCTTATGAGATTGAGATGATAAATCATCTAAATAGGCCTCAACTATATGATTGAGGTCATGGAAAGCAAAAGACATGGCTCGTTGAAAGGTCGCTCCAACATTTTTGAGACCAAAGGGCATCTTACGATACGTGAATATACACCATGGACAAATGAATGTCGTTTTGTGTTGATCTTCGGGTTTGATTTGCATTTGATTATATCCCAAAAAGCCATCCATGAAAGAGAAGGCCTCGCAACCCGCACATTCATCAATTATCTAGTCGATGAATGGTGTGGGAAAATTATATGTTGGATAGGCCTTGTTCAAAACATGGAAGTCTGTACATACATGAATCGTGCCTTGTTTTTTATTGACCGTCACAGGATTTGACACCCATTGGGTCAAATGGATAGGATAGATAAAACCAGCTTTTAGCAGTTTCTCAACTTCAACCTTAATGGTTGTTGCTTTCCTGGGATTAATTGGACGATGCTTCTACCGAATAGGCTTGGCATTTGGATAAGTTGTGATTTCATGTTCAACTATTTTTGGATCAATGCCTAACATTTCCTAGTAAGACCAGGCAAAAATGTCGCAAAATTCTTTAAATAGATTTGTGTAGATTTGAATCTCTCTGGGGGAGCAGTCAGCTCCGATGAAAACATTCTCCATGATGCCAGGGGTTCTGGATATATTGATTGGTATGGTTTCAACAATGGTTTCCATATTACCCTCAGCATAGACCTCGTGTGTAGCTAAGGGATTAATAGGACAAGACCTATCTCCAATCATAGTCAAGGTGAATTCTCCGACTTTGATTCTGCTTAACTCTGGGAGGAAGTATGATCTGTGATGAAGATCATCCCAAGGTTTTTCAGGACTAGTCATTGCTTCAATTACTGCTTTGTTGGAGGGCAAAACTAAGTCTAACGAATCAATGTCAGCGAGAGAACTTTGAGCCCAAATAGGCTCTAGAAGAGGATCTAACTCTTGTGTAGAAGTTGGATCTGTGTTGGCTGAAGCTTGCTGGACTAAAGAGTACGCTACTTCAACTGCGGACAAGGGCATGGACATGCCCAGGTGCCTTGTCCCATCCATCGTGGCCGATGGGGAAGGAAGTATCCATGAATCATTGAAGTAAGTCATGTGAAAGAGCGAAACTTGGAAAATATCAACCTTATGGTGGTTGGATATGAACTTGACATCGCCTTGAGGGTGCGGGTAATCGAAGGTACCCATCAAAGATGGGCACAAACCAACCCCTACATTGACTACGCCTAGTTTAGGATTATCAATCATCAGGACCGCAGACACCCCCAATGAAGGGTCAAGTCTGGAAAAAGACAATTGATCAATGGTCACAATCCGGTCCTTGTGTGGAAACAACAAGACCCGAAAAACTGTAGAAACCACTGCTTGCATGGCATAAGTCCAACTCCTTCCTAACAAGATATTGTAGCTGATGGATGCACCAACTACTTCTACCTCAACGCACACAGTCTTCCCTCCTAACTGCATGGGGAAAGAGGGAATGATACCATGTGGTCAGAATGAATAACCGTCAAAAGTAGTGAGAAGAGTACGTGACGGAGACAAAATGGGTTGGCCAATGGATTTCCAACATGCCAACGACACAACGCATGTTAAGGCGCCCTCATCAACCACCGTGCGATAAATATTTCAAGTAAAAGTTTTCATGGGGTGAGCCACTATTATCCGAAATGCTATGTGGTAAGGCAAATGAGGTTTTAAGTCAGTTGTATCGAGCATGATGGTACCCGGATTACAAGTCTCGGTAGATCCTAAAGAGGTTAACAAAGATTTCCTCTGGGAAGGGCAGATTTGGAGGACCTCCAAAGCGGACATCACACAAGGGGTTTGAGACAAATCCTCCACCATAGAATAGTTCTAGGTAGCCCTTGCATTTGGGTTGTGAGAAGCTTTTTTGAATGTGCCTTTTGGGATGCATGTCATTGTTTCGCCCAAAGTATTCTCAATCTCTAGAGGAAGAGATGGGAGTTCGGCTTCTTTGCCCTTCTCAAAAGTGCTTGGTTTACTGTAGTCATGTGCTCTAGTCGATATAAAAGCATCACCCTTCATCATATACATATTCATGGATGCAGGATTGTTCGAAGATGGAGAGGGTCCTTGACTGCCCCCTTTCATGCTTGTAGAGGCTTGGGTTAGGTTTTGCCCATGATGAAATGGATTGGTTAACATGACAGGATATTGCTGTGTCACAAACTTTTGGGCCTCTAAAAATTGAGGACATTGGTGGGTCAAGTGGTATTTCATGCACAGGTTGCACAGATACCTCGCCTTCTGTTTCTCAGTGTTGCCCCCACCAGCATTATTAGTGGGTTTCTTATCCCCCTTACCCTTGTTTCGTTGTTTTTTCTTTCCTTCAGGCTGCTGGGTGGCCTTTGGATTTGTCGATTGCACTATGTGTACATTCAACATTTTAGTAGGGGGAGCAGCCAAAACAATAGTTTGGTTGGCCACTGTGTGTTGTATAGACAATTGCTGCAATTGCTTCGTCAGTTTCTCAGCAGGATTTGTTTGTGTTGAACCAACAATACCATCGGCATGTGGTCCATCTCTCTATCTGGTTTTATCAAGTATTGAGTGTGGTGCATCTGGAAAGATCTCGTATAATAAACCAGACTGAGAATAGATTAGCTCAAGATCTTGAGCTCTCATGATGGCGTCTTCTTCGAAAAATACTCCGAACATTGCGACGTCTTTGGATAATTATGGGACCAAATACTTAAGGAACCACTCAAGCACGTATGTTGGTGGGACTGACACCTTAATTAAACTCTTCTAGCATCTCCAATCTCAGATGTGATTAGAGATATGGTCCGCTTTTGTCTGTGCAAAATTGGCCAGCAATTCTCTGCCAGCATCGTATCTCACAGGTAATTGGAAATGGTTTAGGAAAGCCATTTTCAATTCATCGAAGGAAGAGTATCTTGAGCGGTCGAGCACAATGTACCATTTCACAACACTCCCAATGAGAGTACATTGAAACAATCAAAACTGTACGGAGTCATCTTTCAATGAGTTAGATGAGCACCAAAGATGGAAGGTAGTCACATGATCTCCTGTATCTTCGTTAGGCTTGGCTTCGAACTTTGGTATGTCTGAAGGAAACTTCGTCGGCATAGGGGGCCAACGTGGATCGTGACAGATAGGGTCATTCAACAACCTTGTCAAGTCTCGAAAATGCAAGGTTGCCAGGAAAGGTAGTTTGGGTTGTTGGTGATAACCTGGGAAAAAGGGGCCTAGAGTTTGATTGGCACCAGATTACCAGGAAAAGTTCAGCTTCTAGCCTGGGTTCTGGTAAAAACCATGGCCATGACTAGCATACAAATTCTACGTGTGAGGAGACATTATCGTCTGATTCCCAAAATAGAACATAGATGGTTGGTCATGCATTACATTCAGAGGACTTTGGGAAGGGTTGCCCCATGCCGATCCAATGGGGATAAGCATAGTACCTTGTCCGGGGTTCCATTTATTGTGAAAATAATTTCCCCAGATCGACATTCCTGACGAGGGAATAGATCCTTGCCAAGAATTCCAAGGCCCTGATGTGGAAGAAGTTTCTGGGTTTCCCCCATGTGCAGGAATAGTACCCTGCATAGGAATAGGTTTTCCGAAATCAGGATTGCCCCCAGTTGGGAAAGCAGCTGACGAGAAGGCATTGTTTCCAAATGCACTGAACAAATAAAATGGTGTCGAACCTACCGAAATATTATGTGAAGGTGGTCCTTGACTCCCTACTCCAAATAAACTATGGTGTGCAGGTGGCCCGACGGATTGCTGATACGTGCTACCAAGAGAAGGGGACAAAGGAGGTATATGACCTCCCCCATAAGGGAAAGTGTTAAAAGGAGCCAAAGTTCCCTTCATGTGGCCTTGCAGAGGAGAATTAGAGCTCCCTGCCCCCATAGCTAAAGTTTGTGAAGTGGAGTAGGAAAGTACATGACTTGTACCTAAGCTAGGCATCCCGTATGAGAACGGAGGGCTTGTCGCACTTGGTGTGAAAGGGGTTGTGGTCGCCTCCATAGACGAGATCAGACCACTGTGCGAGGTAGAGGCAGTTGGGACTATGGTGGCTCAGACTAGTGACAATGGGTTAGGAGGTGTAAACTCTCATGTGGTGAAAACTGTAGTGGGAATTGAAGAATTCCCAGAAGGAGTGACAACATTTGTTTCCATTGCTATGTGGGACACTATCTAGCACTCGTAAGGGTGAATCAGTACGATGATGGGTGCTAAAAGATCAGTGGTTGGAGTTTCAGGTGGACCAAGAGATTTCACTCCAAATTCTAAAACGGTCATTTCCTCCGGATGTTGGTCGGGCACAATTTCTTGTGACCCGGTCGCTTCAAAAGACCCTTGTTGGTCTAGCTTTCGCCTTAGTGGTGGAGGAGGTGGTTCCAGTGTAACCGATGATAGGTTCAGAAGCCTTTGTGACCGACAGAGATCATGATTCTCCATTGTGTGAGAAGATCAAAGACACTCTAGGCATTTCTATTAATTCAAAAAACAACACACATTAAAAAAGTCCCTACAAGATAAAACAAGCAAACACTAAACTAATTGGAAGAACAGTTACAACAACCAACACTAGAGCAAATTACCGATGCAAGTGCAACTCAAACACGGAAGCATCCTCTGGGTATACTCTGCAAAGTGTGGCCCGATGTCTGTCCTAGGTACCGCGGTATACCCCCGCCATCACCTGTGTATGTCTCTAAAAAGATAGGTAACTAGGTTGCCGGCGCGTGATAGTCACCAGGTGGGTACATTCGAAAGTAGGGTAGACCACAATGAGCATGGTATTGAGACCGAAACTTGTTAAGGGTATCAAAATCAAGTGTTTTGGAAGACAACTGAGGACCTTGAACATATTCAATACCCAAAAAGCTTCGTGGCAAATGCAATCGACGGAATCCCAATACAAGCCCTCTATATGTGTTCTCCACTACAATTGGTCCAACTTTGGAGGGGTTATCTCCATTAATTTTCCACACGTGACCTCATGTTTATCCCCTGTGTTAGAGGGGGGTCCCAGATAACTTTCACGATACTGGACTTTGACACTCCCTAACTCAGACTCCAATGTTTGATTTTAATGGCCTTGACGAGTTTCCTCTCCAACCTAATTCAAGGCCCTAACCCTAAACTAGTTGGTTGACCCTACAAACATAAAAAGTATAATGAATTTTAGATTTAGCGTTAATTTTTATGGCTTGTCTTAAGTCAAAGGTTATGAAATTGAAACTAGTGATGTTTGAAAGATGAAAACAAAATAAAAAGAAAGTTGGAAACAAAAAAACCTTTACTTAACTCAACTCTTAAACAACTTTTCAAACTTAAAATTTTTTCTAAGATCTTTGAACAACAAAATCAAAGAAGGATTTCACTTGACTACGAGCTACTTATGATTTAAGTAAACCGTCAAGAACTTATGAAAGAAAAGACTTTTCCCTGGTTACTCATGCAAAACAACACTTTTTAACCAAACAAAGAAATAAAAGATTTTTTTATTTGAATGCTCACAAAGAAAAAAGGAAAAATATCAACAAGTCAAAACCAAGAAAACTTATGGCCTAAGCGCAAATCGCAAAGAGTCACTTTAAAAATCACACACAAGAAAATTAAAATTGGACTCTCACACTTGTTTAAAAACCCTATAAAAGAAAATTTTGAGGAAAAATTCTAAATGAAAAAATAAAACTATTGCTGTGATCAAACCTAAGTTACTGACCGCTATGAAAAAGACCCAAAAACCTAAGAGGTATAACTCTTGTCAAAGGAAAGAATGATTGCCTCACCATCAACAAAAATTCTCTCCACAAGCACACTGTTGACAGTTCAACAGCAAGCGTGTGCACGCAAGATGTGTAAAGTCAGAGTGCATGTACACGCGTGCTTGCCTTATACAGGTCACATGTATATCTGAAACTCCAAGACAAATGAAAATCCAAGCAAGCCATCCCAGGCAGAGACTACTGGTACTGAGAACCAGAACCTCTTGAAGACTCATACACTTTAACAGAAAAAATAAAACAATTCAAGGAAAACTTCATAGAACAAACCAATCTGAGGTGAAACCTAAGCTATAGACTGCAAACAACAAAGACTAGAAAGAGTTCCAAAAAACCCCTGAGAAGGACTAATTTTGACATGGAAGAGGATGACTGCCTCTTTAAAATAAATTTTTTGGAATCATACATGCGACTAACACTTCCTCAGCTAGCGTGTACACGTGGTCTGTGAGAATGCAGGGCGTAGGTACACACATGCAGACCTTATACAAGCCGCGTGTACCTCTATGGGTCTCGGAAAAAAATACAGTCAAGCAAAGAAATAAAGATAACTGGTATGGAAGACCAGAATCTCTGTTAGCTCAGACTTTTGCAGAAACTTTAAAAACAGGAAATGAAACCAGTTCTTAAAAATACCCAAAAATATTCCCAGAAACCCTAGATAATCCCCAGTATGGTCACCAATTCTGTTGTGAGTGGGAAATCCCTCTACGGACTAGCACTTAGGGTTTTATTATGAATGTAGAAAATACCTAAAGATTCCTACTTTCTACCTTCGTCCCGGACCTAATCCCCATTATTCTTAAGAAAATACGTAGTTAAGAAGATCAAGTGAGCATACCTTATTTCAGGTGTTTGATAATGATCCTTCTTTATGCTTGATCACTCTTTGACTGTAGCTCTCCTCCCAAGGCTAACCTGCATTCACACAAAACAAAAAAAGAACTCCACATGCATTTGATATATAGATTAATGGGTTAGAGATTCAATCAACATGTATACAATAAACCATGAAAACTTCATATGGTGGGACGGGAAAAGTACTTCTTTATTATTAACTTCAACAAATCAACTTACCATGATGAAGCTGGCCACTACTCCATGAACCTAGTCCTGGGCTCCTCTTTAACTATCCTCCAACTTCTTTTCTCTATATTTCTCTTTGCTCAAGGACAGCTAAAGGGTTGGGATAAAGGGAATGCGCAATCGGGTATATTTTCTTTACTATGATTCTCC
>CBVK0100519741.1:0-11842 GCA_900067695.1 Picea abies
TCATCTTAATATATTATAAAGCACAGTTCTGTGGACATAGCCCTAGAGAGAGGGTGAACCACGTATATCTTGTGTTGTGTGTGATTGATTCTTTGTTCTTTGTCATTTGCTATACTGCTATTGCATTACTGTGTTAGATCTGATAGATAGTTGTGCAGAGTAGATATGATATGGTAAGTGATATATAAATATTGTATTGTTCTTGTATTAGATCCACTTGGTATTCTCTTTGGTTGTAGACATCTCTTTCTTGCAACCCCCCCATATCTTCTTCGGGTGAGACTACATCTACCTCACAGGTGTTGCCGAAAGGGCCAGTAGTTAGGGCTTGTTGGTTCTCTCTTAGAGTTGAACCCTGGGTCTACCCTTATGCAAACAATCCTCATCATTTCTATTAGGCCAGGGTCATTTTTCAAATGATCAATGATCCTCTGCACCCCTTGTGTTAAGAGTAATCCCCTTCTCTGTGCCTTTGTTGTCTCTACAACTCTAATTTATTCCATCGACCTGAGGGATTATTGAGATGAATTCTCTAATATTTCCACCCATTTGTCCATGCTCATGGCCTTGAACCTGGTCATGTTTGGGTTGGCCACCCTCTGCACCATCTCGTCCTAGTCCTAGGTGCTCTCTGTGAAATGTTTTTCCCCAAACTTATCATGTGCATATTACCAGCAGGATTATACTTGTAAATCATGTTGGAGGACCATGCCTTTAGGGTCATGCTTGCAGAATCATCCTATCAGGAACCTGAATTCAAGTTGGATCAACCCTTCTAGTTTGGCTTGAGAAATATCTTTCACCAGATAAAACCCTATATGAAACCATAGGGTATGAAAGCATGTTTCTTGTCTTTGACCAATGTGGCATTATATCCCTGTAGGATGGTATAATAATAGATTTATCCCACAACGACATGGTCTGGGAAATGAGTAGGTAGGATATGTGGTGCTCTGGTGGTCCAAAACAATCTGATGTAGGTTGAGTGTTCATCTAAATATTAATGCCCTACCTTTTCTATTATTTTCTTGGCTTCCACAGATAGTCCTGGGCATTCCTTCTTAAAAATAATAAAATAAATGCGAGTGGTGAATTCATCACATATGAGTGCATAAGACTTCTTATACCTATTCTCCCGTAGTATGCTGAAGTAGACGTCAATCGGGAGCTTCGTAACATGCCATCTTATATTCATGCCGGCGAAGACATTCCTTGCACATATGACATTGAGTAGGTATGATTCCATGTAGAAAGTGGGTGCCTCCACTTCCTTCAATGTTTAAGCCTGCTTTACACAGATGCTCAATTGTTTTAAGATTATCGCTCCCCAGTTGAAGCTACTTCAGACAATTTCTACTATGTATTCCAAAGGCATTCATGCTTCTAAAAACTTGGAGAAATCCTTTTCTCCGTATAGCTGACATACGAGATCCATCAAATAGATGTATGGCTCCCTCAGGTTGATTGTTCTGTACCATCCATTTCTCCAGTTAGTGAACTTCTTTTCCTCCTTCCACCATGAATTCATCAACTGACTGGTTTCATGTAATTCATATAACTTCACCACGAAGTCCGTATTGAGCCACTCCTCTGGGTCCCTAAGATTCTAGTATTTATGGACCTCTGTTGGGAGAAAACATCCAACACATCCACAATTTGCATCATTGATCAATAATTTATGCTCTTCCATGTGTTATATGAGCCATTTAAGAACCTATATGAAGGGGAAAATGGGGGTTATGATTTCCACCATGTGTAAATACGAATGTGGAATATTCAGGAACACCTAGTCATCAAGCACCCTTACATCTGGGTCACTATGTGGGATATACTCTGGGTATTTTTCTCGGATAATTATTTTGAAGAGATATCCCAACTATGGGAGAGCTACCTCGGATCCAGTTCTTTCCTCTCTATCAACAAAGTTTGAAGGTTGGAAAAAATATTTCTTCATTACTATTTTGATGACAGGCTCCACCCTAGGATCGTACTCCAACTGCCTCATAGTCCCTGGAGAAGAACCTTCTTCTATCTTAGCTTCATTCATCTTTGGTGTTCTAGGAAAGCATCTGGTGCTTGGATTTCATGGTAGAATATTACCTCTGAAGCTTGTTAAACCTGGTTTAGATAATCACAAAGTTTGTGCAGTCTTGTGACACTCACTTTGATCCTTCAGATGCTTTGGAATTCAACTTACACACACAATGAATTTGTTCAAAATCATTCTAGAGATTTAAACAAGAATGAACTTACCTTGTCACATCAACCATTCAATTCAGGTTATGAGTGTAATTTCATCAAATATACTGCCAGATCTGTTATCTCTCTGTAAATTCCCAGAGGTTGTCTCTAGGTAGAAGAAATTTACTAGAGGTAACTTTATCCAACCACTTCAAAACGAAGATCTAGCCCTTCTAGTTTCAGAGAGAGATCTCTCTGTAAAATTTAACTTTTTTTTAGATTTCATATGTTAGGATAGTTAACTAAGTGAGATTGTGTTGTTTGTTTTATCAAAATGGCTGAAATATCGCTTACACATCAATTGGGATATGGGGTCTGTTTTATAAAGTTAGAGATCAACAAACAGATTTTATAAGGTGTTTTCACAAGGAAGGATAATGAAACTGTTAGATCCTTTCAAAATTAAATGATGGATAGCAGAAAAGATGAGATAATCAATTATAACCAAGAAGCATTTAAGAATTTCGTAATCATAACATCATAAGATAAACATTTACATCTTTAAAATCCAGAAACAGAGTATACAAAGATAAATTTTGCAACTTCAACTTCTTTTAAATGATCAGATATAGAAAACATAAATGATTACAAAGATAGGAAAAACCATTCAACAAAGAGAGGAAAACATCACCAACTGCTAAAACATAGCAATGCTGTGAAATGTCATTTTATTACTGGTAGATCTCTGATAAAAATTACAGTTCTTACAACTTGCTTGGGCGTAAAGATCAACCTTCAATACTTCAAAGATTGAAGTATTTATAACAAAAATTACAAATGACCCTGTCATTAATGATCAAGATGTGGTCGAATCTAATCCTAACAACTAGATAACAAGATACAATATTATAGGAACTGTTGATGATCTATCGGATTCTTCATACTGATTTTGGGGGAGGTCGTTAGTGAGTCATTCATGTGACTTTGATTGTTCTACTTGTCGACTTGGACAACACACCTCATCCCTACTCAATCAATTCTCACAACTCCTCCCACCTTTGTTGATTGGGGATGGTAACTTTTAGTAGCCTATTGTAGATTTCGTCCATCTCAGTATATTCGGCAAAAGTCAGCTTGGTGGTGAAAACATATTTGATTTCATGCTAGATACTAAGGTCTAGATACAAAGTCTCTAGAAATGCCTAGCCTATTATACTACCATGTATTCCTAAAAACTTGGAACTGTCCTTTGCCACCGCGACAATCTTCTGCTTGTAGTCGGATAGGGTCATCAGCTTGTCATTCAGAACTAGTAGACCTGAAAGGCCTTTCTTCTGTAAAACATCAATATTGCTGAAGAATCTTTGGACCCAGATATCCATGTTCTAGGATTTCTCCTCCAGCTACAACATTAATCCTCTTTCTGTCAACACTCTTTTAACCTCGAGGATGGTTTCTTTCTGATCTTCAATCTGCAGGTCTTCCATCTTTTCCCTTGTCTTCAAATTCAAAAATATGATAATTTCATTTGCCTCTGTGGGCATTTCACCCAGCTCTCCCTTTATCTTATCGATGGCCTACCTACTTCTCAACACCAAATCATGTTATTTGAACATGATTTGCACCATGGGCCATACTTCATTTATGGATTTGGAGATATCCATCTAGATGTTCTCCTTGGCCTCTGCCAATGTTTTTCCCATAACTATTTGCTTTTGCAGTTGATGGATTTCCTTCTTAATATTTTTTGATGTGTGACTCTCAGTGTTGCAACTGGTTTGGAAAGAAGATTTAAGGTTCTGGACTTTTTCTATCTCTAGCTGCAACTTTTTAATTTATTCTCCCTATAAGGTTATCTCTTCCATTGACTTGGCTAGAGTTTCAGAAGTCTCCAGAACTGTCACCGGGGCAACTAATGGAAGTTATGTTGTGGTAGCTGTCAATAAAATCGTTGTACTAACTCCTATGAGGGGAACTGTACTTAGTGGGATCACTTCCATGGCATTGTCTGTTCCTTTTCCTTTATCAACCTTTCCAACTCTGCTTCCATTTCCTTTATATGTGCATTCTGTTGCATGATTAGCTTTAGAAATTGCTCCTTCTCACCTTCTGTCTTAGCTATCTCTTTGGCATGTGAGTCTTTTGTAGCTGGCAATTTTAGTTGCTTCCTTAGAGATGATATGTCATCATTCTTCTTCTTGAGCAACTCCTCAGTTGATTTCACATTTGAGGGGTCATACCTAATTTTGAGCACCAATTCTTCTAAAGATTTAATCCTGTTATCCTTTGCAAAAGAAGATATTTTCTCCAATTTTAATGGGGTCTGAATTGTTCAGCGAGACCTGTAATTTCATAGTAGTAGTGGAAGCATTGTCACTGTGGAGAAAACCATTTCTCTAGTCTACCTGTACAAATCCATCTGATCATCTAGGTGAACTTGCTTGGCATCAAATTCAAGAGTCAACCTTTTGTAATCAGTGATCCCTTTTGGATGAGGCACCTGTGCTTGTAGAAATGCCATGTGCATTCTTCCTTTTTCAGTATCAAAAGAGGAGATAAACTTATGATGTGTTGTTGATGTCTTCTTCCATAACTAAGCATAGGTGTGATTCGTCAACATCTCATTCTTCTTCTTCATTAAGTCATACTTTTAAAAAATAATCAACCTTGTAGATGTTGGTGGAGGTTGGGTGGTCACAGTGGTATCATTCTTCTTCTTTGAGGAAGAAGTAGACATCATATAATGGCTACTTGAAAGAAGTGGTGAACGTTCTCCCTTGACTAATTTGGTAGACTAGGTCTCTTCCTCTCCAGACCTGTGAGTAGTGTGAGTGGTTTTAGGCCTTTTAGTGTACACCTGGAAATCCTCTGCTAACACTTCAGTGACTGAAGGTGAGACATCCTTCTTGGGTCTTTTCTCCTTTGGTACCTATGGAGTAGTGGTTTGTGAAATCATGGCTAGAGGAGATTGTTGTTCAATGTCTTCCAGAGTGTTCACCTCCCACTCTATTTGGTTCACAAATTTCTCAATTTCTAGTTTGAGTGTATGAGCATATGGGGAACTTTTATTCTTTGATCTCATCTCTGCAATGATCCCACATGAATCATACTTCCAAATGAAACTGCTGTGAAACTTCATTTCCTTTAATATCTTGTCTGCCTCTTCTCCTGTAGCTCGACTGTTGCAGATAAAAGGTCCTATCTTCCCTTTGATTCTCAGTTGTTGTTTCTTCTTCAAAGACATGAAATGAATGTCATCTGAATTACTCATTTGCCTAATGTACTCCAAGGCAAATATTCTCACAGGCAAGTATTTGGGTAGCTTATAGGGAGCTAACTCACACCCATATATTCTAATCTCCATGTGATTTTGGTAAAGGTACCAGTATCCATTCTTGGTGAGATTCGAGAGGTGTAAGATTATTTGGAACTCCTCATTTATCCTCGGCTCTTGTCTACCACTGAGAATGCTTACCACTGGGTGGTAAAATGGCTCAATAAATTTCTTGAAATTAAACTCGGTGGAGTTTCTTCTGAGTAGTGAAGTCCAAGATGTGACAGACTATGGTTTGTCATCCTGGTCCATTTTCTACATATGAGAGCCTATTTGCTTGAAAGAGGGTGAACATGTAAGCCAATATTGAAGAATACCGGAACATGCCCTCTGTAGAGAATTTAAAAAGTTTTTCATGCATGTTCTCGGCTAGAAAAGTGTTGTAGTCGAATTGGATGGTGGATTTTTATTCAGTAGAGAAAATGGATGGGAAACCCAAGATGGGTTCATCCACCCATTCATCTAAGAAATAATTGAGAAGACAACATAACGATGAAATAATTTGGTTTCCCTTTTCTAAAAACATGGAGGAATGGTAAGGGGGGGGGTTTCTTGGGGAATTGGGTATCCTGAGGGAGGAAAATATCAAAACTTTGTGCTCTCTGGGGAAAAGACAGATTCTGGTAAATCTTTGTTAGAACTTCAATGGTGAGGGGAGAGTGGGATTTGGCTTTAGATATTTGCATCATTTGATCAATGGCCTTGGGTGTGATAGAGAAAAGAGTTTCTCCAGATGATGAAACTATGGCTCTCTGATTAGGGAGGTAATGCGCTTGGAATTTGAGGGTGAACTCAAGAAAATGATGGATTTGGGGAAAGAGATGTAGAGGAAGATTGGACTGCGAGATCCCAATCTCATCACTCTTATCCATGAAGGTATATTTAAACCATGACTGCAATTCAGCGAGATTGAATTCGCACCTAGTCTCTGAGATCAAGTAATCTTTGTCAACTAGCGGGATCTGGTCAAGATCGAAAGTAGGTGGAAGGAATGGATTTTCCTTGACCTCTGATCTTTTAGATTTTGGCACCATTGATTCAACAGGTACCTGCAAAGTGAAACAAAAACGTTAGTAGGCAATGGCTATGGTTGGATCCCTGACTGAAATGGTGAAGAAAATGAGCTTCTGGTGTGCAAAGAGTGTGAGCAGTGTGCAAATGGTGGAAACATGGTTAAATTTGGGTGAACGGGTATCCGTTGGGCATGGGGGATAGGTCAGAAAACTAAAAGATATGTTATCCTATAATAAATGGCCAACGGATCATTTGAGGTGTGAGGTGGCAAGTAAAGGATGGGTGATGGGTGTACCAGGATGACGTGAAGGGAGGTAATTAGAGGATAGGAAAGTGGGACATGACCTGTGATGGGTGAATGGAGGGGGAAAACTAATAGAGTAATGAGATGAGACTTATAGATGAGGTAGTGGAACGTGACGTTAGGAGGTGGCGAAATAGTGGAAAATTATGTCACAAGGCAGTGGTGGTAAGGCAATGTCGGTATGGAAGTATGTCAAAAGGGGTGTAGGTGTTAAATGGTTTAGAGCGAGGGGGGTCTAACACCGTAGATTTGTGACACATTAGGATTGGGGCCGCTAGAAAAACTGCCCATATCGGACCCCCCCCACCGTTAAAGGTACAACTGTCAAGGGGGTCTAGAATCTCTTGTCGACCATTGATATACACGTTGCTAGATCAACCATAGATCTATCCATGCTTTTTAGTCTTCATATCGGATCCTCCCCTCCCGTTAAAGGTATAACTATTAAGGGGTCTAGAATCTACTGTCAACTGTTGATCTAAGCGCCGCTAGATTAACCATAGATCTAAGCGCACTCTTTATTCTCCATATTAGACCCCCCCCTCCCGTTAAAGGTAGAATGGTCGGGGGGTCTAGAATCTCTAGTCGACCGTAGATCTATGCACCATGAGCTCAATTGTAGATCTATGCGTGCTTTTTAATTTTTGGGCACGAATCAAAAGATGCATCCAAAACATAGGATAATGCTTTTTGTGGGTTTCTTCACTACTTCCCTTGCATTTTGTCACCATGGGGTTAGGAAAGACACTTCAAACATCCAAATAATGAATTTTCATCGATCATCATGCATGTTTTATTGAATAAAAACTGGCTAGCCTATTTTCTATCCTACCTACCTACACATTTAGCCCAGATTATATTGTTGGACTAAGAAATTACTCTATCTTGGGGCTATTTGATCAAGATTAAATAGTTTGATCAAATGTATTCGCTACCTAACATATATACTTGGCTAAGATTAAACAATTTAGACAAGTCTTATTCACTAACCTACCAACATAAATTAAAAGAGACTTAACCATGATTAAATTGTATGGATCAAGTCATTGTTATTGCATGGGGATTTATCCATTTTCTTTTGTTCCCTCTTTTATTCTTTTCTTTTCTTTCTTTTCTTTTTCTTTTTTCTTTTTTTTCTTTTCTTTCTTTTCTTTTGTTTCTTTTCTTTTTCAAAATAATTTGCAGAAATGAAATATTATTTGCAAGACAACATACATCAATAGTGAAAATTTTCTAGTCACCAAATGATTCTATGAATTATAGGGTTATAATAGCACACTTCCCTGTGAGGTCGACTACAAAACCAGTCACTTGGGTGGTCAGTTTTTTCAGAATAAATTTCCTATGATCAATTGATAGGAGAGGCGCACTACGCCACTCTAGATAGAAGCTACCTTGTAGCCTCATGTTCCCTTATTGACATCTCCTTAGGTGTCCTTGATCCTTTGAGATAGAGCATGATCCATGGCTTTTCCAGGGTACAAATCTTGTGGGTCAGGGCCTTGCATACTCATCCCTGTGATCCGATTGATCAATGTCGGATCCACTATGATAAAATGGTTTAACCACAAGTATCCTCCATGGTAATAGGACAACAGCAGGTTGATGCATGCATTCACCTCTTGGTGTCTTCCTAAGTGAGGAATATTCATGATGTTGAGTAGGGTGGACTGCGGAAGGTTCATTGTCCATGACTGGGGAATTATCTTCGAATTCTTTCCCTTTGTTCTGGTCAGGTACTTATGTGGGGTGAGCATGATATAGACCTTCCTATTGCTGAGGTTGAAGTCACTAAACTTCAATGCTACAATCTTTTCTTGGTCTACGCAAACTATGTGTATCCCTTTCGAGAGGTATGCAGTGACCAAAGCATACTCAAAGTCTCTGGGCACACTGTCTCGATTTATTGTGTCACTCAGAGGTGGTAGATAGGCATGTAATATGCTCATAATTAATTTAGAATTCACTAATCATCCCTGTGCTTGGTTCACTTTTCATCTACTAGCTGGGATGGTCTAGCTCGAGCAGTGGACGGAGAGGCCAACAGTCCTCTCATCGACGATGCTTGTACACCTATATACAATCCTCTCTCCAACATGATTCTTTCAGTCATCAAGTCGAGGGGTACTTCTTTCACTGATTCTTCAACTATGTTGAGCTCGTCGGACATATGCACTTGGGAATAATTATATTGGGGTTAAATTATCTTAGACACTGCACTAGAATAAACAACAAGAGTGCAATGATCACTTTATACAATTCACTTAGTCTGTGGGTTCAAATGCTTGGTTAGAAAAAGTGTTCTTGGTGCGTGGTGCGATGGGATAAATAAGTAACTTGGCAATGCGTCTCTTGTAACGAGTACAAAGCCTTCATTAACTCTTGTTCGGTCCGTTATGGCATGGTCCAATGGTATGATGTCGAGCTATCTGACCATAAATGTCTTTCTATCTGTTCAGAGCCTCAGTTGAGCGGTTATAATGTCCCCAACGGCTATATCGCTTTGTCATGGTGAAGTTCCATGTGTCGTTGTTTTGATATCCTGACGAAGCTCCAATTCTGCAAATTTTCTTTCTGCGAAGTCCCCTCTGGAACCTTCTGTAACTTTTCAATCTTATCCCTCTTCTTACTTAACTTCCTATCCTTCTTTCCAGTGAGCTTCGTCTCAGTATTCCTTTTTCCATTCTGATTCTTATCTTCTTTTGACTCCAATTCTTTCCTAGGATCAAGGGTAATACCTTTTCTTTATATGGGGTAGGTACTTCAGTCTTATGTGGTTCTTCTAATGTTCTTGCAGCTTCGACATCTGGGTTGTTAGTGTTAAATAGCTTCAATCTGCTCTCCTATTCTTCAATCAAGTGTGCGATCCTTCTAGTCATTGAATCTTTTAACTCTTTTTTCTTCTGCTCCAAAACTTCTTCTTCTTCCTTTCATCTCACTTGATCTCTATTATTCCAAGGTTTTCCTAGTAACATGGTAAATGGGGTTTTGTCCTCAATAAATTTAATAATCTCAAAATCTTCTTAATTTAATAATCTCAAAATCTTCTTTTGTCGAAGTTCCATTGGCATTCATTGATATTTGGGCGAGCCTTCCACACAGGTTTATCAACTTTCCTCTGAATAACCCTATTCCTCCTAATGAAGGAATCATAGCAGGCCTCCCTATAGCCTCCCAAGTTTTCTCTGTCATGATATTCACCTGTGCTTCCTC
Source organism: Picea abies (assembly GCA_900067695.1). NCBI lineage: Eukaryota > Viridiplantae > Streptophyta > Pinopsida > Pinales > Pinaceae > Picea > Picea abies. The sequence continues at coordinate 10,047 of CBVK0100519741.1, forward strand.
ATCTAGAACACAATCAATGTCAAAGTTTCCTATTCTTGTTTCGATGCATTCTTTTTCTTTGAAGATCTCTAATAAGATGACATGTCGGTAGTGATTTAGGGTTTCATTTATCTATAGCAATGCTTTCTCAAATTCTTTCTGGAATCTTGCTATAATCTTCATTTCTAGATCTTCCTTAGGGTTTTATTGATTCAAATTCATTTTTTCAACTTTAGCAATCATTCTAGGGAAATCCAACACTTCATGGTCCATAGCTTTGCAACAAAGATAACAAAGACTGTTCCCAGGGCATTCCTTAGCAATATGTCCCAGTGTTATGCAACTGCAACAGAGGGTTAATCCTCTCTTTCTTTTAAATGATCCCCAACTTTCCTATTCTGTGTGCTGGTATCATAGGAGCTAACCTGGAACAAATTCTTTTTAGGATCCTACATCCATTTGTTAGTCCAAACATTATTTCTATGCATAGGTATAACCTGCAACCTTAGCTGGGACACAGATCTATGATTGTACTATTTAATAAAGCACTTAGCACCATCAGTTCCTCAATATGCAATCAATATCCACTTCGCTGATAAAACAGAGCTTCACAACATTCACACTAATCTAATGTATTTAATCACTTAGCATAGGTAAATAGATCAGATCTAGTAGATCAAGCACTAAGCATAGTCATATAGATCAGATCTAACATTCTCACATATCATTAGCACTAAGCATAAGCAGATCTATCTAATCATCTCAAAAGCACTTAGCAAAAATCATATAAATGCATCAGAACATTGCACAGAGCAAAGTAACACAACATATACATGATTCACCCCCACCCTAGGGCTACGTCCACCAACTCTTGTTATTTATTGTCTTCAGTCAATCAGTTACAAGCACAGAGCCTCAAAACCCTTCTCTGCATAGGACAAAAGATCTGCATAGCTTGTTAGATCCTTCTTCCTTCCGTTACAACATAAAGCCTTCCACGGTCCATTACAACCACTTGCACTTATCTCTGCAAGTCTCTTACAGTCATGCACAGAGCATCTATAAACCATACTAGCACTTAGCACTTAGCCATCTTGCACTTAGCACACCAGCCTAACATCACATAGATGCACCACTACTTCTATCTAGCCTAAGCATATATTTATACATTACAAAATAGGCCTAAGCATGGGTAAACCCATGGGCCAACATCCCAATCCAATTACATAATCCCAAAAACCTAAAAAGGACCTAAAAAGGGGTTGATATCCCATGATCTTTGCCTCATCTTGTGCTCCTCCTTTGACAGGCTGTCGAAGTCCCAAAATAGGTCAACATGACCAAGAATCTCCCAAAACTTGGTCAAGGGCCAACAACTCCCTACTTTTTGTAATAATTTGATAGCAGAGTTGTTCTCTGGTTATGTATGAGACCTAATAATTTCTCATTAATAGAAGTCAGCTTCTTTCATCATCTTGTTTACTTTTGTGCCGAAACACTCATGCATGGAAGATCCAGACAAGTTGTTGTAGTTTTATTGTAATGGAGGCTTGATTATAATACTGTTGTGATATATTTCAATGTCTTTAAGTTGATTTCAAGAGTGCTCTTATGCCTGAGTTTTTTCTTCACCAAGTTTCTTGAAGGTCGGATGCTCATGGTAGACGTGTCCACCTTTATCACTAATTATTCCTTCTACTCACCTTTATCCTTAACCACTGATTGAAGTTAATGAGGACCTCATTTCCTTATGCATTTATTGTCCAGTTTTTGTGTTAAAACATTCTTGTACTGAGCTTTTTCCATTTGACCTCCAC
>CBVK0100519749.1:0-16118 GCA_900067695.1 Picea abies
TTCTTTATTTTTTTAATGTAAATTTTAAAAAAGTATAAAAATAATTTTTAATCAATGATCTAGGAGCTGATTTTCAAATGTTTATCGACAATGGTAGTCGTTGTTGAGGCCACAGTATCAATTAAGTGATAATTTTAACTCCAAAAAAAAAAATTAGTGCTACTGGTAGCACTGCTTTTCGATTCAAGGGCCAATTTAAGGGTTTTGTCCACAATGACATAATTTGTGAACGCAACAGGTCTGAATGGGTCCAAATTTTAACCACTGCAAAAAAAAGGGTGTTACTGGTAGAGTTCTTGTTTTTCATAGGTCCCATTTTTTACCCCGTTTCAAAAAATGGTGCTACCAATAGCACCATTTTTTGAAATGGGGGTAAAAAATGCAACCTCTGAAAAATGAGAAATCTGGAGAGTTCTCATTAAGTTGGTAACTATGTTCTTGATCCATCTCTGAAAAGGGTCATGAAAGGTCGAATACTTGAGAGTTTGAAGGTTGAATACCCTGGACCTCATCACTCCTCGAGGTTTGAGAGGGGGTGAACAAGAATCTAGAGGATGACTAAAAATTTCTTAGGGGAAAGTTGAAAGACTGAGATATAAAACTTCTTCTTAAGGCATTCAACCTACCCTTAAATTCTAAGAAAATGCTTTTCCCTAGAGAAAACTTGAGACAAGAAACGTGTTTCCCAACTTCATTCTTAGTGACATAGTAAGATAAAGGAAATGAAGGGAGATGGAAAACCTCACCACAAGTATCATGCTTCAGGAAAACCATGTCCTCACCTTTATCAAAATCTAAGCACAACGGTGGTTGAAAATCACCTTCATAGAATAAATCCAAGTGCTCAAAAGAAAAAGCATCAAATTCTTTAGGGCATGACCAAATATCAGCATGAGAGTATTGCAAAAGATCATTGTTGGGTGGTTGGAACAAATTCGTAATCATGTGATCTTGTTTCCAAACATCTAGATTAGTAGCAATCATATATGGTTCTTGTAAAGGCAATAATTGAAAATGACCTTCCACATCGTAAATGGGATCTGCATCATGACCAACCACATCCCAATTACGTCTACCAATATGTATGAACTCATAAATATTGTCAATCACATCATTACCTTTATCATAACATGAAGGGTCTGGTACATCCAAGGATTCCTCTATTTCTTCCCTTTTTGAATCATAGAACATGGCATCATCAAAAACTTGGAAAGGGAAATGAATTACCATATTCTCTTATTTTTTGTAGAAGGGACAAAGGCTTGGATGAATTCATCGGGTGGAGGAGAAGACATTGGTTCTTCATCCTCATGACTCACCTCTTCAGGCTTGTGTCCCTCAATAGAGTCACGAGGAACCTCTCTCTCCTCTTCAAAGGATTGGTGACCCTTGTCACAGATCTTCTTTTCATCTTCCTCGTTATGGATAGGACATGGTCTTTTCTTGTGGAAATCATCTCCATAGTCTTATATCTTTGGGATCCATTCCTTGAGGAACTCCTCAATGAGGACTGTAAGAGAAGACACACTCTTTGGCTTAAGAATATGTTTCACCCACTCTCTTTTCCTTGTGTACATCGAAAGCAAAAACAATCTTATTTGTACATCCTGATGTTTTACACTGCTCCCTGACACATACCTTAAGAAACTCTCAACATGAGTAATGGCCAAGAGTGGATCTCCATTGAATTTTGAACACTTTCTCACCAATATAGGAGGAAAATAATTTGGATACCCCAAAATGTCTTCAACATCAAAGGAGGGGAACATCTTATGAAGTGACCATTTGTTCATGAATATTTCTTCAAGTTGTTCCATGGTCTTTATGCTTCCATTAGGGAGACCATCGTACCATATTATAGCATCGTCATAAAGAGTGGCCAAGAAAAGTTTCATCACCAAATATTTGACTTCATCATCCATTGGATTCAATTGAAAAAATTCCCAAAAATCCATCATATGATTTTCAGCAGTATCCTCATCAGTACCGGAAAACTTGGGCAACAACTTTGGGTTTCATTTAGAACGCATCTGCCAAGGGTACCCATGGATTTCACTCATGTCCAAGGGTTTGAAAATATCACCTGGGTCCCATGGAGAGACCATGATTGAGCATTGTAAGGATTTTCACCAATGGAGACATCAGATAACCCTTCTAGGATTATCTAAGAAAGTGAGATAATCACCCTCAATGGAGTCACTAGGTAATCTTGTAGAGTAAAATACTTTGAGGAAAAGCTTACCAAATGTGTGTCATTGAGGAAAAATGACTTAAATATTCCTCCGCAACGATGCCAAAAATGTTATCACACAATCTGTACTTGTCCAAAGCCTAAGACAAGTAGGGGATATTGAAGTAACAAACAAGATTTCCTATCACTGTCACCTCAATAGGAAATCCCCATTCTTTAGGGATGGATGGAAGTCCAACCCAAGGGAGGTGTCCCCAGTGACCTAATGGGTTGGGTGAGCTAAAGATAAGGATAAAAGTACCCCCCTTCTCACTGGTCACTCCAGTGAAAGATGTCACAAGGTTTATGTCCAAGAAAGATGAAGCAAATGAAAGTGATGAAATGTACCTTCCCAGAACAAGAAAATAAAGCATATATATGGTAGTTTCAAGTACAAATATGATAGTAAAGATTCAAGAGACAGTAAACCAAGTGAAAATATGCTAGCTGATATAAAAATGAAGCAATGAAAAAATTTACAACAACAATTGATCAAATGTAACAATTACAACAAATACTCCTTAGAAAATCTTGAAAAGACAATGAAAAGATAACATTTTCTATTAAGAATGATAATAACTTGTCACAAGAAATTTCTGAAGTGTTTAGCTAGAATTTAAGATAAATTGTGGAGAAAATTTGTTGTTTTTAGATGGTTGTAGCAAACATTTATAACAACAGCAATAAAGTTAGTTATCTAGGCTAAATTAATGTTATAATTAATTAGTAAAAGCTTCAAAGAAGAGAGTGTAAAAGTGTTTGATCAATCTTCCAACAAAAGAGAGATGAGAATAGTGCCTTCATGGGTTTATGGAGTCAATATATTTAACACACTTACTTGCATAAATAACAATGATTGTAATTGTCTAAGAGATAACAAGGTGAAAGCTTGAGAAGTATCACCTTAAGTTCTCAAGCACCAATCCTCAAAGAGAAGACTCAACTAGGGTGTAGGCACTCCTAGGCCCTAGAGATTTCTCTTATCCTTAGACTCTTGAAATATATTTTATGCGATAAGAACTAGAGAAAGCTTCTAAAATGCTAGCACTTTAGGGCTCTAGAATTTTTTCTTGAAAATATCTTATTAGGTAAAACTAGCAAAACAAAGAGCAAGAAAGAAACACCCTATGTTTCTTACTCCTAGAATTTTCAATCAAGCAATTTCATAATCTTAAATATGGACAAGTAAACATACCATAAAACTTTATCATGAAATTAAAATTTCATATTTTACTTACTTCACCAAGAATAATCAAGCAAACAAACCTTAGATTTGCCAAAATTCCACCAAGAAATGATCCAAATTGCATCCAAAAGAATCTCCAAGCAAGTGCACATTAGTAATTTCAGCCAATAAACCCTAAAGGGTGAAAATTGTAGTCCTCCCTCTTGTGAGAGGTGAGTTATGATGAAAAAATGAAAGTGCCAACCATATTTATATGGAAAATCCTGGCTTATTTTACCCAATAGTTGTGTATTTTCACAAAACTGAGCCTACATGTCAATTTGCTCATTAAAATTAAAATAAAATGAATTCTTTACAAAATAACCCTAACAAGGGCAATGAAATCCCTCCTAGGGTGACGTTATTCCTCCTCAAGGAGACGTTGATGTCATCTAGTGGAAAGTTGGGCCTCCAAAGGCCATCCTCCATGCCACATGTGTCAAAATTTTCGTTCAGGATCTCCCAGCATCAAAACCCTAGCCCTGGGTGACGTCATGGGATACTACGGTGACGTCCAAGGCCTCCAAAGGTTAAGATCTAGGTGGGAAGGGTTGGTAACTCATCGGCATGGCATGCCAAAGTGCCTCCAAAGGAAACATGATACTTTTAAAAGATAACGGTTCATTGTTTCTCAATACCTCCTATGTGAGCATCTCGAAGGTTTTATGTTTGGATTTCATCTTTTCCCAGCTACTTTCCCCGCTGGGCCTTTATCCCCTTCTTACCATGAAATGAGGTACAATCCTTTCTTGGGTTAGTACACCCAAAAATCCCAAAAGATAAGGAGACAGAAGGAAAGAAGTATGAAAGGTGATAAGTATGATCGAGAATGGACGATGACTCTTCAAGGAACCCCCCAATAGGAACTTATTCCCGAGGGTAACCAACTTACTAGGATAACATGACACCCACCAAGGTTAAATAAGACAAAGAGTATAAATTCCAAGAAAACGTTATGTAATCAAGAAAGATTCTTTGTAACATGTTCAAATGCTTTAACTATTAGAGTGACACTTACCATGATACCCAGACTCATTACCTCATGGAGCAAGACCCATTGACCTTTGGGACTAGGCCGGAGTGGTGGATGTTGTTGGTGGTGGTGATGTGTAGAATGCATTAATGAAAATGAAAGGCCATCTCGGGCTATGCTTTGTCCATTTGGCTCTCAGCACTCCATGTCTGCATCTTGTGGGCCTAAAGAAATAATATCCTTAGTTACCACTAGGTTGGGGGTAACATCTGGCTCCTAATAGGGGACATGTGCTCATCGTAGAGCACATGAGAACCTCAACATCTCTTAGTACAATCTGTGTCCTACACACTCAAGAAAATAGATTAGAGTATCTAGGGTGGTACAATCACCCTTTGTCCATATATGATAAAAATAAAAGTAAAAAGCAAATGTTGAAAAGAAAATTTGTAATATCTCTATTCTAACATGTAATCATGATCATAAAATATATACAATTTAAAGAAAGCAATATGAAAATGAAACTATACTAACATGATATGCATGGTGTATACAATGGATGCAAATTCCTACCTTCCTATACTTAACTCTTAATTGAATGTTAGGTATATCCATATAACCAGTGAAACCATCCTATAAATATATAATAGTACATGCCTCTGTGCTTCATCATAAACCAAAACAATGATAAGTTAAGCTCAAAAATAACATGAGTTATATCATGCATCATATCATAAGGAATCATAAAATATAACTCATGGAGGCGGGAGGGAGGAACAAAATTATGCCACGTCATATTCCCAGAAAAGTGTTTGATCCATCTCTAAAAAGGGTCATGAAAGGTCGAAGTCTCAAGAGGTTGACTCAAAGAGTCTGAAGGTTGAATACCTTGGACCTCATCACTCCCCAAGGTATGAGAGGGGGCGAACAAGAATCTAGAGGATGATTAACAATTTATTAGGGGAAAGTTGAAAAAATGAGATATAAAACTTCTTCTTAAGGCATTCAACCTACCCTTAAATTCTAAGAAAAATATTTTCCCTCGAGAAAACTTGAGACAAGAAATTTGTTTCCCAATTGCATTCTTAGTGAAAAATAGCGAGATAAAGAAAACTAAGGGAGCTACAAAACCTCATCACAAGTATCCTGCTTCAGGCAAACCATGTTCATGCCTTTATCAAAATATGAGTACAATGGTGGTTGAAAATCACCTTCATAGAATAAATCCAAGTGCTCAAAAGAATAAGCATCAAATTCTTCAGGGAAAGACCAAATATCATCATGAGCATATTGCAAAAGGTCATTGTTGGGTGGTTGGAACAAATTCGTAATCATGTCATCTTCTTGTTTCCAAACATCTAGATTAGTAGCATCATATATGGTTGTTGTAAAGGAAATAATTGAAAATGACCTTCAACATCGTAAATTCATCATGACCAACCACATCCCACTTACGTCTCCCAACATGTATGAACTCATCAATATTGTCAATCACATCATTACCTTTATCATAACATGAAGGGTCTGGTACATCAAAGGATTCCTCTATTTCTTCACTTTCAGAATCATAGAACATAGCATCAACAAAAACCTGGAAAGGGAAATGACTTACCATATTCTCTTCTTCTTGTGTAGGAGGGACAAAGGCTTGGATGACTTCATCGGGTGGAGGAACATAATCTGGTACTTCTTCTTCATGACTCACCTCTCCAGGCTTTCGTCTCTCAATAAATTCATGATGAACCTCTCTCTCCTCTTCGAAGGATTGGTGACCCTTGTCACAGATCTTCTCTTAATCTTCCTCATTATCGCTAGGAAAGGGTTCTTTCTTGTGGAAATCATCTCCATAGTCTTGTATATTTGGGATCCATTCCTTGAGGAACTCCTCAATGAGGATTGTAAGATAAGGCACACTCTTTGGATTAAGAATATGTTTTGCCCACTCTCTTCGCCTTGTGTCCAACGAAAGTAAAAACAATCTTATTTGTACATGCTGATGTGTTACACTGCTCTCTGACACATACCTTAAGAAACTCTCAACATGAGTAATTGACAAGAGTGCGTCTCCATTGAATTTTGGACACTTTATCACCAATCTAGGAGGAAAATAATTTGGATACCCCGAAATGTCTTCAACATCCAAGGAGGGGAACATCTTGTGAAGTGACCATTTGTTCATAAATATTTATTCAAGTTGTTCGATATTCTTGATGCTTCCATTGGGGAGACCATCATACCATATTATGGAATCATCATAAAGAGTGTTCGAGAAAAGTTTCATCACCAAATCTTCGGCCTCATCATCCCCAAGATTCATTTGAAAAAATGCCTAGAAATCCATCATATGATTTTCGGCAGTATCCTCATTTGTACTGGAAAACTTAGGCAACCACTTTGGGTTGCAGTTAGGAGGAATCTACCGAGGGTACCCAAAGATCGCACTCAGTTACAAGGGTTTGAAAATATCACCCAAGTTGCATGCAGAGACCACGATTGAGTATTGTAAGGTTGTTCACCAATGGAGTCACTAGATAGCCCTTCTAGGATTATCAAAGGAATTGAGAGAATCAACCTCATTGGAGTCATCGGGTAAGCTTGTAAAGTAAAAGGCTTTGAGGAAAAAATTACCAAAGATGTGTCGTTGAGGAAAACTGACTCAAATATTCCCTGACAACGACGCCAAAAATTTTATCGCACAATCTATACTTGTCCAAATCCCAAGACAAGTAGGGGAGATTGGTGTAACAAACATGATGTCCTATCATTGTCACCTCAATAGGAAATCCCCACTCTTTAGGGATGGATGGGAGTCCAACCCAAGGGAGGTGTCCCTAGTGACCTAAAGGGTTGGGTGAGCTAAATATAAGAATAAAAGTACCCCCCTTCTCATTGGTCACTCCAGTTAAATATGTCACAAGGTTTATCTCCAAGAAAGATGAAGCAAATGAAAGTGATGAAGTGTACCTACTAGGAACAAGACAATAGAGCATATATATGGAAATTTCAATTACAAATATGATAGTAAAGCTTCAAGAGATAGTAAACCAAGTGAAAATATTCTAGTTGATATAAAAATGCAGCAATGAAGAATTTTACAACAACAATTGATAAAATGCAACAACTCCAACAAATACTCCTTAGAAAAGCTTGAAAAGACAATCAAAAGATAACATTTACTATTGAGAATGATAATAACTTGTCACAAGAAATTTCTAAAGTGTTTAGCTAGCATTTAAGATCTATTATGAAGAAAATTTGATGCTATTAGATGGCTATAGAAAACATTTATAAAAACAACAATAAATTTAGTGATCTAGGATAAATAGGTGTTAGAATTAGTTAGTAAAAGCTTCAAAGAAGGGAGTGTAAAAGTTTTTGATCAATCTTCCAACAAAGGAGAGATGAGACTAGTGCCTTCAAGGGTTTATGGAGTCAATATATTTAACACACTTACTTAGAGAAATAACAATGATTATACTTGTCTAAGAGATAACAAGGTTGAAGCTTCATCGGGAAAGGTCCTGCAAAGGAAAACAGATACGCCCTTCATGGGTCCATGAGTCACCAGTGTCATGACAAGTAAGCCACATCTAATAATCAAACCACCTGATCATGTGCATTAAACCCCCATTTTCAAATTAAACAAATGCTCAAGGACGTTATACAATCTCTCAAATTTAGGTCTGGGAGGGGTCTCAAGGCATCTTATTGTGTCAATCATTCCCCAAGTCCAAGGTGTTTCCCAAGAGAAACCCATTTAAGCCATGTGTGCATGTGAAGTGGAGTGGGGTGAACTTTTGGGCATGGGTTTCATGGCATACAAGGGTTTGTATTGTCTCATTTATGGGCTTCTTTGTAGAGGGTGAGCCGCCCTTCATCCATGATGCAACATTTTAACAAGCCCATTTACTACCATTAATTAATTAATTAAGGTCCAAACGTTGAGTACTCACAATAGTTAATAAATTAGCTTGGGGGGAGGTACCATAGAGTCACTTGAAGGGAGAGGTACACATAGTGCCATGGGGGTATAATCTAGCTTGTAACGTGATTTTGAAAATCCCTCAATAAGAGGGATCTCTATAAATGTGAAATTATGCTTTTGTGGGTCTTATACTTTTAAGAGATAACAATTCATAGTTTCTAAAGACCTCTTGGGCGAGCATCTGGAAGGTTTTATATTTGGATTTTATCTTTTTCCAGCTACTTTCCCCTATGGGCCTTTATCCCATTCTTACCATGAAATGAGGTACAATACCTTCTTGGGTCTGTACACCCGAAAATCCCAAAAGATAAGGAGACATAAGGAAAGAAGTATGAAAGGTGATGAGTATGATCGGGAATAGATGATGACTCTTCAAGGAACCCCCCAATAGCACCCTATTCCCGAGGGTGACCAGCTTACTAGGATAACATGACACCCACCAGGGTTAAATAAGGAAAAAAGTATAAATTCCAAGCAAACGTTCTATAATCAAGAAATATTCTTTGCAACATATTCAAATTCTTTAACTATTAGAGCGACACTTACCATGATACCTAGACTCATTACCTCATGGATCAAGACCCATTTCCCTTTGGGACTAGGCTGATGTGGCGGATGATGTTGTTGTTGGTGATGTCTAGAATGAATCAATGAAAAGGAAAGGCCCTCTGGGGCTATGCTCTGTCCATCTGTCTCTTGGCACTCCATGTATGCAACCTGTGGGCATTGAGACATAATCTCCTTAGTTATCCCAAATTTTGGGGTAACATATTGCTCCTATTCGGGGACATGTTCTCACCGTAGAGCGCATGAGAATATCAACATCTATTGGTACGGCATGTGTCCTACACACTCAAGAAAATGCATTAGAGTATATAGAGTGGTACTATTGCCCTTTGTCTATATATGATAAAAATCAAAGTAAAAAGAAAATTTTGAAAAGAAAATTTGTAATATCTCTATTCTAACATGTAATCATGATCATAAAATATATACAAATGAAATAAATCAATATGAAAATGCAACTATACTAACATGATATGCCTGGTATATACAATCGATGCAAATACTTACGTACCTATACTTACATGTTAATTGAATGCTAGGTATAGTCATATAACCAGTGAAACCATCCTAGCAATATATCATAATACATGCCTTTGTGCTTCATCATAAACCAAAACAATGATAAGTTAAGCACAAAAATAGCATGACTTAGAGCATGTATCATATCATAAGGAATCGCAAAATATAACTCATGGAGGAGGGAGGGATGAACAAAATTATGCCAAGTCATATTCCCAGAAAAGTGCTTGATCCATCTTTGAAAAGGGTCATGAAAGATCAAAGAATCGATAGGTTGACTCAAACAGTCTTAAGGTTGAGTACCCGAGACCTCATCACTCCCCTAGGTCTGAGAGGGGGTGAACAAGAATCTAGAGGATGAGTTACAATTTCTTACGGGAAAGTTGAAAGACTCAGATATAAATTTACTTCTTAAGGCATTCAACCTACCCTTAAATTATAAGAAAAATCTTTTCCCTAGAGAAAACTTGAGACAAGAAATGTGTTTCCCAACTTCATTCTTAGTGACGTAGCAAGATAAAGGAAACAAAGGGAGTTGGAAAACCTCATCACACGTATCTTGATTCAGGAAAACCATGTCCTCACCTCTATCAAAATTTGAGCACAATGGTGGTTGAAAATCACCTTCAAAGAATAAATCCAAGTGCTCAAAAGAATAAACATAAAATTATTCAAGGCATGACCAAATATCAACATGAGAGTATTGCAAAAGGTCATTGCTGGGTGGTTGGAGCAAATTTGTAATCATGTCATCTTCTTATTTCCAAACATCTAGATGAGTAGCACTCAGATATGGTTGTTGTAAAGGCAATAATTGAAAATGACCTTCAACATCGTAAATGGGATCTTCATCATGACCAACCACATCCCACTTACGTCTCCCAACATGTATGAACTCATAAATATTGGAAATCATATCATTACCTTTTTCATAACATGAAGGGTCTGGTACATCCAAGGATTCCTTTATTTCTTCACTTTCTGAATCATAGAACAGGGCATCATCAAAAACCTAGAAAGGGAAACGACTTACCATATTCTCTTATTCTTGTGTAGGAGGGACGAAGGCTTGGATGACTTCATTGGGTGGAGGAAAAAACACTGGTACTTCATCCTCATGACTCGCCTCTTTAGGTTTTCATCCCTCAATAGAGTCATGAGGAACCTCTCTCTCCTCTTTGAAGGATTGGTGACCCTTGTCACATATCTTCTCTTTATCTTCCTCCTTATGGCTAGGATAGGGTCCTTTCTTGTGGAAATCATATCCATAGTCTTATATCTTTGGGATCCATTCCTTCGGGAGCTCCTCAATGAGGATTGCAAGAGAAGCCACACTCTTTGGCTTAAGAATATGTTTCGTCCACTCTCTTTTCCTTGTGTCCAACGAAAGAAAAAACAATCTTATATGTACATTATGATGTGTTACACTGCTCTCTAACATGTACCTTAAGAAACTCTCAACACGAGTAATGGCCAAGATTGGGTCTCCATTGAATTTTGGACACTTTCTCACCAATCAAGAATGAAAATAATTTGAATACCCCGGAACGTCTTCAACACCCAAGGAGGGGAACATCTTGTGAAGTTACCATTTGTTCATGAATATTTCTTCAAGTTGTTCCATGGTCTTGATGCTTCCATCAAGGAGACCATCATACCATATTCTAGCATTGTCATAAAGAGTGGTCGAGAAAAGTTTCATCACCAAATCTTCGGCTTTATCATCCACCGGATTCAATTGAAAAAAATCCCAGAAATACATCATATGATTTCCGTCAGTATCCTCATACATACCGGAAAACTTGGGAAACCACTTTGGGTTACATTTATAACAGTAGCAGTAAAGTTAGTTAACTAGGCTAAAGTAATGTTATAATTAGTTAGTAAAAGCTTCAAAGAAGAGAGTGTAAAAGTGTTTGATCAATATTCCAACAAAAAAGAGATGAGAATAGTGCCTTCATGGGTTTATGGAGTCAATATATTTAACACACTTACTTGGAGAAATAACAATGATTGTAATTGTCTAAGAGATAACAAGGTGGAAGCGTGAGAAGTAGCACCTTAAGTTCTCAAGCTCGAATCCTCAAAGAGAAGATTCAACTAGGGTGTAGGCACTTATAGGCCATAGCGATTTCTCCTATCCTTAGACTCTTGAAATATATTTGATGCAATAAGAACTAGACAAAGCTTCTAAAGTGCTAGCACTTTACGGTTCCAGAAGTTTGTATGAACAAGTAAACATACCATAAACATTTATCATGAAATGAAAATTGCAGATTTACTTCACAAAGAATAATCAAGCACAAAAACCCTAAATTTGCCAAAATTCCACCAAATGATCCAAAATGTATCCAAAAGAGCCTCCAAGCAAGTGCACATTAGTAATTTCAGCCAATAACCCCTAAAGGGAGAAAATTCCAGTCATCCCTCTTGTGAGAGGCGAGTTATGATGAAAAAATGAAAGTGTCAGCCATATTTATATGGAAAATCTTGGCTTATTTTACCCAACAGTTTCGTCTTTTCACAAAATTGAGCCTACATGTCAACTTTCTCATTAAAATTAAAGTAAAATCAATTCTTTACAAAATAACCCTAACAAGGGTGACATCATCCCTCCTAGGGTGACGTTAGGCCTCCTCAAGGAGACGTTGAGGTCATCTAATGGAACGTTGGGCCTCCAAAAGCCATTCTCCATGCCACATGTGCCAAAAATATCATCTAGGATATCCCAACAAGGGTGACATCATCCCTCCTAGGGTGACGTAGGCCTCCTCAAGGAGACGTTGAGATCATCTAGTGGAACATTGGGCCTCCAAAAGCCATTCTCCATGCCACATGTGCCAAAAATATCATCCAGGATCTCCCAACATCAAAACCCTAGCCCTGGGTGATGTCATGGGCTATAAGGGTGACATCCAATGTCTCCAAGGGATAATGACCAGGTGTGAAGGGCTGGTAACTCATCGTCTAGGCCTGATAGAGTGCCTTCAAAGGCAACGTCTTCTTCCTTCACTGTGAAAACTAGTCATCACGATCTTGCCCCGGGCATGGGGTCTCTACATCCATCCTTGGGATTCAAGCCCTCATGAAGGTCTGAGCTAATCATCTCCTCATGAATATCGGTCCATCAGGAAAGGTCTTGCAAAGGAAAACAAATATTCCCTCCAGGGGTCCATGATTCACATGTATCATGACAAGTAAGCCACATATAATAATCAAAGCACCCAATCATGTGCATTAAACAACCCTTTTCAAACTAAACAAATTCTCAAGGACGTTATACAATTTTTCAAATTTAGGTGTGGGAGGGGTCTCAAGTCATCCTATTGGGTCAATCATTCCCAAGTACAAGGTGTTTCTCGAGAGAAACCCATTTAAGTCATGTGTGCATGTGAAGTGGAGTGGGGTGAACTTCTGGGCATGGGGCTCATGACATAAAAGGGTTTGTATTGTCTCATTTATGGGTGCCTTTGTAGAGGGTGAGTCGCCCTTCATCCGTGATGCAACATTTTTCCAAGCCCATTTATTGCCATTAATTAATTAATTAAGGTCCAAACGTTGGGTAATCCCAATAGTTAATTGATTATATTGGGGGGAAATACCACACAGTCACTTGAAGAGAGAGGTACATTGTGCCATGGGGGTTATAATCTAGCGTGTAACACACTTGTCTAGATCCCTCAACAAGCGAGACATCTATAAATGTGAAATTATGCTTTTGCAGATCTTATACTTTTAAGAGATAACGGTTCATTATTTCTCAATACCTCTTGGGAAAACATCTGCAAGGTTTTATTTTTGGATTTTATCTTTTTCCGAATACTTTCCCCTCTGGGCATTTATCCCCTTCTTACCATGAAATGAGGTATAATCCCTTCTTGGGTCAGTACACCTGGAAATCCCAAAATATAAGGAGACAGAAGGAAAGAAGTATGAAAGGTGATAAGTATGATCGGGTATGGATGATGACTCTTCAAGGAACTCCCCAGTAGCACCCTATTCCCGAGGGTGAACAACTTACTTGGATAACATGACACCCACCAAGGTTAAATAAGGCAAAGAGTATAAATTCCAAGAAAACATTATGTAATCAGGAAAGATTATTTGCAACATGTTCAAATGATTTAACTATCAGAGTGACACTTACCATGATACCCAGACTCATTACCTCATGGAGTAAGACCCATTGCCCTCTAGGACCAGGCCGGTGTGGTGGATGTTGTTGCTTCTGGTGATGTGTAGAATGCATCAATGAAAACAAAATACTCTATGGAGCTATTCTCTATCCATCTAGATCTTGACACTCCAAACTTATCACCTTTCATACTTCTTTCCTTTCGTCTCCTTATCTTTTGGGATTTTCGGTTGTACTGACCCAAGAAGGGATTGTACCTCATGTCATGGTAAGAAGGGGCTAAAGGCCCAGAGGGGAAAGTAGCTGGAAAAGATAAAATCCAAACATAAAACCTTCCAGATGCTCGCCCAAGAGGTATTGAGAAACAATGATCTGTTATCTTTTAAAAGTATAAGACCTGCAAAAGCATAATTTCAGATTTATAGATTTCTCGCTTGTTGAGGGATCTACAAAAGTGCGTTACAAGCTAGATTATACCACCATGGCACTATTTGTACCTCTCCCTTCAAGTGACTCTGTGGTACTAACCCCCAGTAGCACCCTATTCTCGAGGGTGACCAACTTACTGGGATAACATGTCACCCACCAGGGTTAAATAAGGCAAAGAATATAAATTCCAAGCAAACGTTCTGTAATAAAGAAAGATTCTTTGCAACATGTTCAAATTCTTTAACTATTAGAGTGAAAATTACCATGATACATGGACTCATTACCTCATGGAGCAAGACCATTTCCCTCTGGGACCAGGGGGATGTGGTGGACGTTGTTGCTACTGATGATGATGTGTAGAATGCATCAAAGAAAAGGAAAGGCCCTCTGGGTCTATGCTCTATCCATCTGGCTCTCGGCACTCCATGTTTGCAACCTGTGGGCCTCAAGACATAATCTCCTTAGTTACCCCTAATTTTGGGGTTACAGAGGGTATTGTCATATTTAAGACATCTTTCTCAAATGTTTCAAAGGGGGTAATATAGTCAAAGTAAGGATGAAGGAAGTTGTTATTGGGGGGAGGGGTATCATAATGTCCCTTTCTCGTGAGGATATTATTAGTGATCCGGATTTAGGATCGGAACGAATTGATTAACAGACTGAATACAATAAACATAGAGATATGAAGAACAACATAGATATCCACTGAACAATATCTTCTATTGAATAAATGAAATAGGTTGAAACTGTAAAAATGCAAAACTAAAACATTTGCTTGAATGGTGGTAGCTATCTCTGAGAAGAGATGTGGCTGCTACATGTATCTATCTGAGAAGAATGATTACAGTGAGGCTCCAGAGGCCTTTTTGATATTACTCATGAATGCCAAAACCCTAGACATCCCAAAACCTAACCCTAGGAGGTGAAACGCCAAAAATCATGTGGGTCCCTATGGGTAAGTTCGTACCTCAACTTCCTAGGGTCATAACTTTTGCATACAACCTTTGTTTTAGGCGTGCGATAGCCCATTGGAAAGGTATTTCAGAGAAATACACATTATGCCATCAAACTCTGACTCCATCTATAGTTTGACTATGGCGAGACAAAAAAACATTGTTTAGGGCTCCAAAATGGCCCTGGAAGTACAACAAGATGTGTTGACATGAAAACATACAAAATAAGTTAGTTGGATTAGGTGAGAGGCCACCAGTATCCACCTGGAAGATGTGTAGGGATTTAGACAACCCTAGAAGTGTAGAACCCACAGTTACAAAGAAGTATAGAAGAATGTGTTAAACTTAAAACGGACAAGAGGAGCCAGTTGGAATAGGTGGGTGGACACCAATATCCATCTGGATCAATCCCCCCCCTTAGGAATCAATGGTCTCCATTTCGTTGAGTTCCCCCATCAGGTGAGGAAACTTCTGTTGGATTTGTCCATGGGTGAGCCACTTGCCTTGGTGTAGGAGTTTCCCTACCTTGAAAACCTGATAAAGTTGGATCCTCTGTTGGCGAGTGCCCTTGACTTGTGTGTCCACTATCTAATCAGTCGATGCTTGTTCCATGCAATCTAGGTTGAGGTTTGTTGGTGCTAGTTGTTTTTCGATCTCTAAGGTGTCCAATAATGGTGGAAAATATGGCCGAAGGAGGTCCACATTGAAAACTGGGTGCAGGCCAAGGGAGGGTGGAGTGTTGATCTCAAAATCATTGCTACCCACATCCTTGGTGATAGTGTAAGGCCCATAGCGAAGTGGGCGGAGCTTCCGATGGGGCCCTGTGAGGCGCTTCTTCTGCAAATGTAACCAGACTTTGTCTCCAACCTGAAACTGGTGCGGTACCCTATGTTGATCATGGTGTTGCTTGTAATTAGCATTGGATTTCTACAAAATATCCTGGACCTGTTGGCGGATGTGTTGAATCCGCTCAATGAATCTAGTGGCTTTGTCGGTCTCAGACTAGACATGGGAAGAGTCTATCTATGTGGTGGCAAGAGGTAGTGCAACATTAATGGGACCCAAGGGTTGGAATCCCAACCCCACCTGAAATGGGCTATGG